>JAECUM010002562.1:0-126780 GCA_016617855.1 Megalonaias nervosa
CTGATAAGACCTTGACTGTCCATCCTCCTAACTTTGAATTTTGCGACTTAATGTTTACCAAGGATTGTTGGATTGCAACAAAAATTGACACAGCATTCCATGCTTCGTTTCAAGAGTTATGTCCCCTGATTACCCTTCTTGCAGACATTTGGTTTCCACAGCATATCTTTACTAAGGTATGTTGGATTTCAAACATATTTATTTGTTAGGCTATATATTGCTGAAACCTTGAATGAGTTCAATTTTTAGTATTCCACAACTTCATTTACAGGAGTTATGCTCCTTATTGCCCATTCTCCTGATTTGGTTTCTACAGCATAACTTTACCAATTGTTGGATTTCAACCAGACTTACAATGCATCATTATATTAATAATGCCCCTAATGAGATGTATTTCTGGCATTCCAGAAAATCAATTGCAGGACTGAGCATCCATCCCTCATATTTTTCCAAGGATTGTTAGGTTTCAACCAATTTTTGCATGCAGACCATTACTTTTCAGACCATGACAGTTTAATTTTTTGTATTCCATGTCTTGATGTACAGGAGTTGTAGTCTGTGAATATTCGTCTTCTACTAACATTTTTCCAAACACTAGTTCCATTTTTTTTATGGCCTTGCTCAGCAAATCTGCAGTGACTGTGGACCATTGCTAAAAATTTTTCAGTTATTATTGTCATTATTGCTACTACTGTTATAACTACCGTTGTTGATACTAATTCTATTTATTCCACCACACTACCACTCTGGTTTCAAGACCATCATAGAATAGTTTCCAATAATGCATGTTTTTTGTTATACCTACCAGAAAATTTCATTTATACATGTAATACTGCAAAAACAAATTTCATTTATAAATCACATTTTTCATAATATGTGTACATTTATAGGGAGGTGATCTATTTGATGCAATTGCTATGGCAACCAAATATACAGAGAAGGATGCTAGTGGCATGATATACGATCTTGCCAATGCCTTACAGCATCTACACCAGTTGTCTATTGTCCATCGAGACATTAAACCTGAAAATCTTCTGGTAAGTTGAATTATTGAATTGATTTTAAGTGTGATTTTTTTCCAAATAAAATACGCATTGTTCCTTCATGATAGGGAGCCTCAGTAAAAAGTGGCCCCTTATAAAATTAGTCTAAGAACACCATGTATAATGTACCTCAGTGTAAGGTGACCTCAGATTTAATGCTCAACACTTTTAAGGTTCCAGTGAACATTGTTATACAGTGTACTTTTACTAGTAATTGGTATATTGGTTTAACTAGCATAGAAGAAAATGTGGTTGATATTATCAATATTTGTGATAATTTACTTTGTAAAATTGTGTGAAAGCAAGTTGGGTATTTTAGAAAAACATCTGTATATGGATTGCCTAATGACCATTAATCATTACCTTGGAGGTTTCAGATCTCTGATATTCCATTTTGGATAGTACTCTACTGGCCAAAATGAATTTCCAGAAAAGACCATTTCTTCTTTTGAACCACTGAATTTGGAAATAATTTCTGGTAATTTTGAACAATAACCAGAGTTTCAAAGTAGCCATTGCAGCAGACATATTGGATGTAAGATTAGCACTATTTTCACTTAGGACAAGCTAGATATCACTAGAGGTCTCTTGGTGAAAGCCCCATGTGAATATGACCATCCATTCTGGCGGAATAGTGATAAGATTTTCAAGATGGCTGCTGTGGTGGTCATATTGTATATCATATTGGTGCCATTTCAATTTAGGACCATTTAAACATAAAAAGAAATCTGATGAAATGTGGATGTAAAATTTCATGCAATTCTCCAACTAGTTTAGGAGGAGACCTCTCTGGTGGCCTAAGTGGTTAGAGCATCTGCCTTGGATGTGGGAGGTTGCAGGTTTGAACCCTGGGCAAATCATACCAAATACTCATAAAAATAGTACCAGCAGTTGCATTGCTTGGCACTCAGCATTAAGGGGTTATGTTTAGGACTGGTCAGCCTGGTGTCAGAATAATGTGGCTGGGTGGGACATGATGCTGCATGTCATGCAGCTTGTTGCCCCAGTGCTAGACATCACTATAAATTGCCACACTGCAGACACTGTAGCGATATGACTTAAATTGTTAAAGGCACATTAAAAATCCAAGTCACACACACAATCTAGGAGGAGTAGCAATAACAAACTTGTGCGACTAGATGGATGGATGGGCCATGGACATATAGAATCTATGTTGGGGTTTGGACCGAGACAAGGAAATCCTAGTCAAGGGGTTACATTATTTGTCTCCCCACGAAATGAAAACCTCATGTAAATGTATTACTCATAGCTGTCAAGCATCCCATTTTCCCCATATTTTGGACCTGAATACTGGGGTACACTTTGCTTATTAAAAAAGTCCATTTTGTAATAAACAAAATAAGTTTCCTTAAAATTTTCTGTTTAGAATGGGCACTTGGTTCCACTTTGTGAGTAAATATATCACATGTATATAGGGATACAGGGTTCTAAAATATGATTGATTCATTTGAATCCAAGGCTATCATGCTCTTTAACCATACTTGATTATGCAAAGCAGGTGCTGGTATATCCAGCAAAGAAAAGAGAACACAAGTGAAAGGACACTTATGCTATCATGTTTAGATTTGTGAAGCCATCTAGTAAAGGAGAAAACACTGCATTTTGCAAATTGTGCAATTGTGATTTTGCTATTGGGTATGGAGGCACCCATAACATAAAAACAGCATGAAAAAGCTAATAAACATCAGCTTCCTGCTTCATCATCATCAACACAGGCTGAACTTAGGTTTATAAATACCAGACAGAACCTAGATGTAATTTGATTGGAAGTTCATTTTACAAAATTTCTTTTAGAACTGAACCTTCCTCTTTCAGTACCTAGTGTTGCTGGTGATTTATTTCACACACTTTTTTCAGACAGCAATATCAGAAAGGATTACTTGTGTGCTAGAACAAAAACAGTTAGTAAAAAAAACATTGCACAGAATTCAGATCATCAATGAAAGATGGTACATTGATACTGATAATGATTGAAAAAACAAAGTGTGAAAAAGGCTCCTAAAGACAGCCTGTGTCGGAGTGTGAGTGTGTTGCACTCTTGCACCTTCTGAATGGGCAACCGAATGGAAGGTGCAAGAGTGCAACACATACATCTTTGATATTAAATAATTAAGTAAGGTACTGTTCTACTTTACTGAGGGTAGTAGATGTTGTAAATAGTTACATATGCATTGAAGTTTTAAAAATCAGTATTTGTTCCTGAAAATCAGTATTTTTGTCATAAGCAATCCGTATTTTTGTTCTCTGGGATTGGCAGCTATGATTACAAATTCTCTTTCCTAATCTAGTTGTGTGAAAATGGCAATGGTAGCAGGTCACTGAAACTGGGTGATTTTGGTCTTGCTACATATGTAGAAGAACCACTGTACACTGTATGTGGTACCCCAACCTATGTGGCTCCAGAAATCCTAATGGAAAGTGGGTAAGTCAATAACTGAAGCATGACTTCAGTTATAAAAATCTGATAAGCCTGCGGCCAAAATAGTATTAACAATCCAAGGAAACACTCATCAGTACTAGAAAGATATGCCAATCTTCTGTTCCTTTCTATACAGGTGTTAATTAATTAATTAATTAATTAATCCTGTCAGGTCGATTTTTTCTGCAGACCAATTGCTGCTTCTGTGTCACAAAGTTAACACTATTTTGGCCTTGGGTATGACTATGCTTTGTATAATATCTGTAGTGTATTAACAGATAGGGAAATGTTTGATGCTAAACTATTGCAATCCACCATCTTTTGAGTTAATTAAGTTTATTATTTTAGCATCTGACATCTGACATTTTAAGTCATTAAACTTTAATAGAATAACCAAAAAAATCATTTGCCTCATCAGGGAAATTGAGAGATGGATGTTTAAAGCAGTTCAGTTGGATACAATTTGATGGTTTCTGTGACAGTGACTTTGTAATTCTAACTGTTGCACATTGTGAAAATCTTCAAGAAATCTGTTGATAAATTTGAAATGGTATTATTAAACTCCACACAAATTTCTTTAAGGAAGATGTTAGAAATATATTAAAAATATCATTGGTAATGCTTACAGTGCTGATTTTAAAAAAAAATGAAGCTGTAAAACATGGTAGAGTGAAAGAGAATATACGGCATGTGTGGTAATACTGGATATATATGGTTGCATGAGAAATCATGAAATTTCATAACCACTTCAACACCTTTTTGGCTCTTGTATGACTGATGTTTACAATAAATATTTAATTGCTTAAAATGTAGTAAAAAGAAAATAAATAATATATTTTAACATAGGTATGGTTTGAAGGTGGACATCTGGTCAGCAGGGGTCATCCTCTACATCCTGTTGTGTGGATTTCCTCCATTTTCCAGGTAAAACTATATGACTGATGATTATTTCACCATGCCCATATCCAAGTTAAGACTGGTCTCACTTACTCTCATTTTTACATACCATAAGTGTAATACAGTTTGCCACTATGCAAAGGTTATGTGGAATATTCCTACCCATGCATGCACTCAGTAACACAGTAGATGATGTCATTATACTTTTTACATTACAAACATCTCCAATGTTCCTAGCATCTTGAATTACTCTAAAGCACAAATTTGTCTGGCTTATAAAGACTGAACATTTTCTGCTCTATAATGATGATGTAAAATGTAAAAACTTCTTGAAAATACCATCTTGGTCTCTTTGTATGTACTGTTAAAGTGACCACTTTGCATGTACTGTTAAAATGGCCACTTTGAATGTACTGTTAACATGGCCACTTTTTATGTACTGTTAACATGGCCACTTTGTATGTACTGTTAAAATGGCCACTTTGTATGTACTGTTAACATGGCCACTTTGTATGTACAGTTAACATGGCCACTGTACATACTGTTAACATGGCCACTTTGTATGTATGGATAACATGGCCATTTTGTATGTACTGATAATGTGGTCACTTTGTATGTACTGTTAAAATGGCCACTTTGTATGTACTGTTAACATGGCCACTTTGTATGTACTGTTAATATGGCCACTGTATGTGCTGTTACCATGGTCACTTTGTATGTACAGATAACATGGCCACTTTGTATGTACAGTTAACACGGCCACTGTACGTACTGTTAACGTGGCCACTTTGTATGTATGGATAACATGGCCATTTGTATGTACTGATAACATGGTCACTTTGTATGTACTGTTAAAATGGCCACTTTGTATGTACTGTTAACATGGCCACTTTGTATGTATTGTTTAAATCGCCACTTTGTATGTACACGTACTATTAATATGGCCACTGTATGTGCTGTTAACATGGTCACTTTGTATGTACAGATAACATGGCCACTTTGCATGTACAGATAACATGGCCACTTTGTATGTACTGTTAACATGACCACTTTGTATGTACTGTCAATATGGTCAATGGTACTATGTACTTTTGAAAAAAACCACTTCGCATGTCCTGTTAAGTCATTGTCCCCTGGAGATTCTTTTCATTCTTGCCTGAAATGCAGGTTGGAAACACATTTTTTATCCCCTGGAGATTCTTTTCATTATCGCCTGAAATATACTGCTCCGGTGGCCTAGTGGATGGAGCGTCTGCCTCGGATGCGGGAGATTGTGGGTTTGATCCCTGGCCGAATCATACCAAAGACTTAAAAAAATGGTACTAACAGCTGCCTCACTTGGCGCTCAGCATTAAGAGGTTAATGTTAGGACTGGTCGGCCTTGTGTCAGGATAATGTGACTGGGTGGGACATCATGCTACATGTCTGCGACACGATGCCCCAGTGCTAGACATCACTAAAAACTGCCACACTGTAGACATTGTAGCGATATGACTGAAAAATTGTTAAAGCGATGTTAAAAATCCAAATCACACACACACACACACACACACCTGCCTGAAATGTAGGTTGGAAACACATTTTTTGTCCCCTGGAGATTCTTTTCATTCTTGCCTGAAATGCAGGTTGGAAACACATTTTTTGTCCCCTGGAGATTCTTTTCATTCTTGCCAGTAATGCTGGTTGGAAACACATTTTTTGTCCCCTGGAGATTCTTTTCATTCTTGCCTGAAATGCAGGTTGGAAACACATTTTTTTGTGTTACTCTAAATGCATCTAATCACATTTGTTTCCTAGAGATTCTTATTTAGCTGGATGCATAGGTGTATATAAGACACATGGTCTGCAGCACACCTCAGAAGCCTCAAAAAAACTAAAATTCCATTTTCACTTTAAAACACCCAATAGCCTTGAGAAAAAGAAAGAAAGAAAGAAAGAAAGAGAAAAAAATCCCACAAAACCTAAAATTTGAAAATTTGAAAAAAAGATGAACATTCCTACTCCAACCCCAGAAAAAAATGTTTTTTTGCACACATTTATTGTTAGGCTAGCCTAGTGGTCTAGAAAGCAAATTATGCAAATTAAAGTGAATTATGCAAATTAAAGACAACCGGTCATTTATTCTATCATTCATTTGATTGATCCATAATGGCATATTGTTGTCAACATTTTTAGAAAGAGAGAACAGTTGTACCCTTTTTTGATATTTTAACTGATGCACCTTTCCTGAAATTGTGTTTGAATTAAGTGTGTCAGGCATGTAATCCAAACCTGAAGATGCATTGCCAACATGAGAAGTAGCACCTATAGTTAGTGATGTCATTCTAAAGGCTTGAAAATATGTTATACTGTAAAGCTTTAGGACGAAAATCAGCATACCAAGTCTGATCACCAACATAATGGATATAGACTTATAGGCTTCACCTTTGTGATTGTTTGTGGCAATCTACTGACTTATAAACATGAATTAACCCCCCGTCATATTCTTGAGGAGTGTTCTTAAGTATTATTGCCACTTTTAATTTACCACTCGGTTTTCAGGTACAAGAACATGTGCAATTGAAATAGCAAACATTAACATGCATTTACATTCTCTAATTCACCTGGATTATGTTTTTATTTTGGAGTACATGAAAGCGAGGTGAATTCAGATTTACCCCCAAATTACCCTAGATAGGAAAAACATGGGTAATACATATTGTCACTGTCTTTTTAGTTCACTTGAAGAAATATGGAATATCACAACATTTATTTAGTTAAAAGTACTATAAAAAAAAATGTTTTATGTTTTAACATGATTGCAGATTCCCCTTTGATGACAAGAAAACTCCTGGTCTCCAAATGTTAGAAATTTTGACTACATACTATATTTTTATCTCAACTTTTTATCAGCTCCTGGCATATTTTAGGGTTTTGGGGGAAAAAACATAAATATGTAATAATGAGACCCTAGGGAATCCTAGAAAGGTAATATTACTTCTTAAGAATGCATATTTCAAAATATCTTGAGCATAGCTAGTAACAATAGTAAATCTCATTTCCAGCTAAGTTTGCTTTCAAAATCATACTATGCATGATAATAGTAAAGGGACAGTGACATTTTTTTCTGTGTGATGCAAATAGAAAGTGCACAAGTGATAGAGGAAAACAAGACACTTGAATTGCAGCTGGATGAGAAGAATCAAGACCTTAAAAAGTCCATATAAAGGAAATTTATAGATTCTATGATAGGATAATGTATATAGTGTACAGTGTATTAACTGCATGTAAGACTACAGGCCTAAATGTGACACAAGCTGAATGTTTAAATCTTTAATGGATTATTTACTGGGTAGTGTACAGGAAGACATTTTAGTGAAAATTTCTTAGCACTTGCAGGTATATTTATTTTTTTAATAGTTTTTTTAGTTATTTATTAATTTTCACTTTATTAACTTTTATATAGAAACAAACTCAAAAGTGCACTTTATCAAATTTTTAATAAATGTTGTCCTCACCATGAAGATAAACTTTGTGTCTTGAACCTCAAAAAAATTTAAAACAATGAAAAAACCTAACATAAAGCTCAAATTTTAAAATTTAATTACACTTTAACCCTGAAGTCATTATTTTGGTTCCTTTGTACATTTATGTGCATAAGGGTGAAAATTTGACTTTTGTGTATGTATATGTATATTAGATCCACCATTTTTGTCTCCTGGTCCCTTTTCACTCCTGATTTTAAGCTTATTATACTTTTTGCTAAGGTTCATCTGTTCATGTGCAGCTCAGACCAGTCTGCTTTAGATTTGAGGTCAAAAAGTCTAAAATCCAGACAAAACCCCCTGTATTATGAATGTATGGCCTTAATATAAGTAATAGAAATGAGTGAGAAGCAACAAGCTTTGTAAAATTCAACAGATAATGTATTTCCTTAGAATAAAAAGTGAAAATGTAAAAAATGGAACTTACGGTATGGCGAAATTGTAAGTTAAATCCCAGATAATCCTAGAATTACAGACACAAGTCCTAATTATTAAAGTTCTGAATTAACTTTAGTGGAAATCCAAATTAAATCCAATGTTGAAAGTGTTGATGAACCTGTGGTGGCCTGTATAGTGGTGATGTGACAGTAGTCTTTTGTTGAATCACAATAATACAATCCAAGAATATATCCTTATTTGAAATTTCACCTTAAATTCAAGCATCAATTTCCAAGAATGTTATTTTTGATGAGCACTTTGTGTTTCCATTGAAGAAATAAAATCCTAGCCCAAATGAACTACTGAACACAACAATATACCATTGATTCTGCTCAGATCTTAAAGCATGAATAAATAATTTATACAAAAAAAAGATGATATAGTCCTCAATTTGACCTAAGGTCACAATTATTAATTTTCTAAAAACAACCTGTTACCTAATGGAAAATAACCTAGAAACTTCCTAATGTTTACAAAATAAAATCTATGTTAGAATATAAAATGTGGTAAACAGATTGTTCTTGACTCAGGTCAAGATAAAAATCCTAATGGCTAATCCATACTCATATTTGTTATGTATTAGTTGTTTACAGAATATTAAAAAAATCAATGAATCAGGTCATGTAGAAAATGAACTTGATTTTGGACAAGGTCAAGTCCAACATATAATTTTCCATAGCATATAATCAAATAAAAAAAATAAATAAAAAATTAAGAAACAAACAATGCAAATACATAACACTGGTTCTGAAACTAGCAATTTTCAGCCTACAAATTTTTCTCAGAAATTATGTTTTCACAGCTGAATTTGTTAATGTGAGCAGAAAGTCTGCATTACTTGGTATCAGTGAAGAACATCTTTCTCCTTTTCTGTAATATAACTCACTTTGGTATATCATAAATGCTGCTGACATTATGGCTTGGAAGTAGGGTACAGTGATATGATGCGTAAATTTGTTACTCAGGGTTAATGGGTTTAGTTTGCCTCTTTGTATGGGCTGTTAACATGGCCACTGTATGAACTATTTATATGGCCACTTTGTATGTAACATTAAAATGGCCACTTTGTATGTACTGTTAATATGGCCATTGTATGAACTGTTAACATGGCCACTGAATGAACTATTTACATGGCCACTTTGTATGTACTATTTACATGGCCACTTTGTATGTACTATTTACATGGCCACTTTATGAACTGTTAACATGGCCACAGTAATGTAGTGTTGTAGGGAGTATGTGCATTGTTTTATCACATGACAACAATATTATTTAGTTTCATAAACATGCATTTTTGTCTGTATCACAGACGATGTCATGATATCGTTTAAGGCAAAAGCATAATGTCTGAAACTTCTGAATTACTTACAAGTTGTGTCACTACACTATTTTGTGTTTTATTGAATTAATGCTAGTTTTTGCTATGTAATGAAAAGAATGTTGTATTTGTGGTCATTTTAAATAAAATCTATGACACTGGTCAAATAATTTCAATCTTTTCCTTACCATGAAGTCTTGCAAAAGATAGAATTATTCACTTCATTGTATTATGTGGGCTGTCAGTTTACAAGTAGATATGGAAGCTGCCTTTAATGTAAATGGGAAAATTTAATTTAACAGGTAAAGCACTGTCCTAGTTTGAAACAAATGGAATGGAAATGTATTTTTGTTTCTTTCTCATTTTCTTAATATTGGAGGAAAATAGCTTATTTGCAGACAATTGACCATGTCATACAAGTATAATGCGCTAAAATTTCTTCATTATAATTAATTACAGTAAGGGACTGATTATCTAGGCCCACTGGCAGACAAAGAATTTGTATGGATAATTAGTTGTCCAGACCAAGCAACATAGACCCAATTCTGCCATTGTATAATGTGCTGGCAGATAAAGGTCTATATTGTTTGCTCTACTCATTGCTCTTAACAAACTGCATAGACCCAGATCTGCTGACATATTATGTGATAGCAGATCTGGGTCTGAGCAGTTTGCAGTTGGACTCGACTAGTAAGCAAATATATTATGATAATTTTATGTAGAGTAATTTTGTGTACAGGGATGCTCATATAGTCTGGGTGATGAATAAGTCCTTGTTACTGTTTTGTATAATTAACATGATAGTCAAGAACCATATGTATAATTAGCACTATAAATGGCTATATGTTGCAATTAAAAGTAGACTTCTAAAACTGTAAAAATGGAGAATTGTGAAAAAACCTGAGAATTATCAATGAAAATTTATTCATAATTTCATGGCCATATTTTTCCATAAGATTTTGTTCACATTAAATGCAATCTAATATTTACTCATTTATAAATCAAGTCCAATTGCAAAATTAATATATCCAGATCTGCCATCACATACTGTGACAGCAGATCTTGGTCTATGCAATAGAACAAACAACACAGAGTCTGATCTGTTGGCACATTATGCAGTGACTGATCTGGGTCAAGATTGTTTGCAGTTGGACTCTAATCATAAATGACTGCATATGGTACAGAGAAACATATAGAAAGCACACACCAGGATGCGTCAAAATTTTGATATTTGTGGACAGAGGCCTTTTATGAGTGATGCAAAGGGATTCATATATGTTCTTTATTTGCAGGTATCCTTTATGATCCTTGAAAACATGTCCTTTATGAGATGTATCCTGCTAACATGTCCTTTATAAAAAGATGTCTTCATAAAAAGGTGTTATTTAAAGGTGTCATCTGTGATGTGTCTTTACTAGAAGATGTCTCCTAAGATGGATTTCATTGTATTGCATGTCAGACTTTGACTTGAGACCACCATTTCACTTGCATACTAAAACAAAAATTCATAAATCATTACATTTTACAGTGCTGACAATAACCAGGAGGAGTTATTTGACCAGATACTGGATGGAAAGTATGAGTACCCATCCCTGTACTGGGATGATGTCTCCTCCACTGCTAAGGTACTGACACATAGACCATTGCTGCATCTGTGTGTGTGTGTATGTAAATTGCACCTATTTAGAATTTTGCCACAAAAAGTCCTTTAAATGTTGTTAATATATAATTGATATAATAATAATAATAATAATAATAATAATAATAATAATAACTATCCGCATGGCTTCTTGTCTTGAGAAACACCTCACTTAATTTGTATTTCTCCCCTCCTTCCATTTTTGGTAAGTTTAATAAAGAAGTATGTGTTGTGCACTAGGTATCTTAACTCACAAAAGTTAGCTCTGAAAAGTAATGTAGTGCTTTGAACTTAAGCATATAATGCCCTGGGCTGTATTCAACAAAACTTTCTGAGCAAGAAATTCTATCACATGATAAATTTGTAGAAAAATGTTGCATAATAATTTCAGGATTTTCTTAACTTTTTAAACTTCCATGCCAAATTTAAATTATGTAGATCTATTATAAGTGGCTTATATAATATTGGGGGTCTAAGATTGAACTCGAGTTTTATGCCTGAAAATGTTTCTAGAATAAGTGGGTGTGGATGTTGGTGCCTTCTTTAAGTGTCATAATCCAGTGATATGATATCATTTCCATGAAGCAGAGTGTAATTAAAATTTGCTTATAAGGATGTTCCAAAACCATGTATAACATAAAAGGGGGTTCCAAAACTGTGCATTACATAAGAGAATGATTTTGCCCTTTACAGGACCTAATTGATGGGATGCTGGAATTGGATCCAAACAAAAGATTCTCTGCAACTGATGTTTTGTCTCATCCCTGGGCCTGTGTGAGTATGACTCTTAATGAGATGAATGACTACATTTACATGTACACAGTATACTCCTGAAGGAAGCTCATAATGATAATGCATCCAACGATATTGCATTTTCACCATGCCTGGAATCACAAGGTTGTAAGTCTTGTACAAAGATATATGCATATAATGATGTTCTCTCATGATGCCAGGAATCACAAGGTTGTTAAGTGGTCTTTGTCATTTTGATATCTGCATATAATGATAATTTTAAGATCATTTATAATGAAGAAACATTAAATGTGTCACTGTACTTGTTTTTATGCCAACACTGGCACCATGTGCTGCGATTCATGCACAGTTCATGTATGTGCATGAGTGCACATCTCAGTACTCACTGAGAAAACTAGGTGTAAATAATCCTTACTTGAAAACTTACAAGTATATCATTTGCACAAGAAATTCCTCAATTTACAAGTATCCTATGGAGAAATTACTGTAGATTCATGCCAATTTTGATGTATGCCATAACCACAGAAACACATGGTGCAAACTGAGCATTGCTTTTAATAATATTATATCATGGCTGGAATCACGTGGTCTTTACCATCTTGTACAGATCCATGCATATAATGATATTCTATCATGGTGCCTGGAATCACAAGGTTTTTAAGTGATCTTGACCATCTTCTACAAAGATATATGCATATAACAATGATATAATTGATTCCATCTGCTGGGTAGTTTTATCTGGTATTCATTGTACTTGGTTTCTTCCTTAGCGATGCATATAGGGCTCATACTTTATCGTGCTGTTAATGAAAGCCAATATAAGCGAGACAGCCTTTTAGTATGGGAATTTCCAATAATACTGCCATAATAGGACATAGAAATTCATAAATAAGGTATTTCATGATGTGCGGACACATTGGTTATTATCCATATTAGCAATTAAACATAGTTGAACCAATTTAATGGGATTCACTACCTGCATTTTAAGAGGGCAGAATTATACTGTGTGGCTTTATAGTAGGTGTGTTGTGTACCACATTGAAGATCATATCTTCAAGGTCAACACATCATAACCAAAGGTAGGTCTTGTACTGCACTGGAGGTCAAGCCTTTGAAGGCCATGGTCAGAGGTCAATATTTTTAAGTTTGCTGTTGCACTCTCCTTTACAATTTAGAATTATACAGTGTGGCTTTATAGTAGGTGTGTTGTGTACCACATTGAAGATCATATCTTCAAGGTCAACACATCATAACCAAAGGTAGGTCTTGTACTGCACTGGAGGTCAAGCCTTTGAAGGCCAGGGTCAGAGGTCAATATTTTTCAGTTTGCTGTTGCACTCTCCTTTACAATTTATAACTACAGAGTTGCTCAAGTAAATGGATGAAGCCTGGTATATGTACACATCATCATATACCAGAATGTGTCATGTAACCCATCGGGATCCTAACTTCAAGGTCACATTAATATTTTAAGTGCTCAGTTATATTTCCCCTTCTGCTCCATAACTTTAGAGACATTTGAGAGAAGTGGATGAAACTTTGTATACTTATATAATAACATGTACAAGGTGAGTCTTGTTTAAGAAAAGGGGATGTAAAGTGAAGGTCTTTTATCAAGTTGAAGGTCACTGGTCAGGATTTTAAGTTCTGCACTATAATTTCAGTGCAGTTTGAGATAAATGAAAAAAAATTGTTATACTTATATATAAAGGTGTGTTACATATCACATTTGGGTCCTATGTTTGAGGTCAAGGTTGCAGTTCTGGTTTTGAAGGGTTGTTTTGCTTTATAATTCAAAAATTGAGGTATAATGGTGAATATTTGTGCAGTTATGATTCTCAATCTGATAGCATGTCACATATTACAGTTAATGTCGGATCTTCCAAGTTCAATGTTGCTAATTTTTATCCCCCTTCCATCTGAGGTCCCCAGGTGGATGAGTGGTCTAAGATGCTCGTCTTTACAGATCACTGACATCTCACCTTTGCATTGGTTTTAGTCATGGCAAAACTTTCGTGGGTATGTGACAAAGATTGCCAGTACCTTCCTGTGGGTGGATTCTTCCTCCACCAGATATATGGGATATGCTGTATAGTCTATCATGTGCTGAAAAATGGCATTAAACACACACAATTACAATCCTTCCAACTGTCTCATTACTCTTACGCCTTCTGATGTTGTACCACAAAACTTGGCTACCATATATACTCTAACTGCAAACAACATAGACCCTGTTCTGACATCACATAATGTGTTGGTAGATTAGGATATATATTGTTTGTTCTACTGATTACTCCTAACAAACTACATAGACCCAGATCTACAAGCACATCATGTAATGGCAGATCTGGGTCTGTGCTGTGTGCAGTTGAACTCAACTTCTAAGCCAGCAGATATGGTATTTGCCATGCCTACCATGTAACTTGACAGTTTTGTCACAGAGGTCATAGTGATTTTTCATGAAAGAACAATTTCAGTAGCCTCACCAGAGAAAGTGGGGGATAAAAATTCATTGAAGGTACTTGCAAGAATGGGGAATGAATGGCAAGAAAACTGAGAGAAAGATCTGGATTATTATTTACCTGTGTCCTTAACCATTCAGAATCTGATATTTATTCATTTAAACTCATTTATTCTGACATACAGGCTAAATTTTACATAAATATTAAATTTTCCAGATTTTTTGTGAAATGGTCATTAATTTAAAAAATTTAAATCAAAATAAGAATAAAATATATTGAAAATTGCAAAATTTTCAAATATAAAATATGCATTCTTTTCCAATGTTGGAGACTGCTCCGGTGGCCTAGTGGTTAGAGTGTCCGCCTTGGATGTGGGAGGTCACGGTTTCGAACCCTGGCCGAGTCATACCAAAGACTTATAAAAATGGTACTGACAACTGCCTTGCTTGGCATTCATCATTAAGAGGTTAGTGTCAGGACTGGTTGGCCTGGTGTCAGGATAATGTGACTGGGTGCGACATCATGCTACATGTCTGCAGCATGATGCCCCAGTGCTTAGACATCTTTATTACTGCCACACTGCAGACATTGTAGTGATATGACTGAAAAATGGTTAAAACTACGTTTAAAATCCAAATCACACACACACACACCCACACCCACACCAATACTGGAAATTCATTACAACTGAACATGGAAATTTCTCACATATAATTTATATTTCTTCTTAGTGTAGTTCCTTTAATTTCTAAATAGTGTTTTTTTTTAAAAAAAATATGTCATAAAAAAGAACTAAGATTTATTTTCCCTTCCATATTTTCAAAGTTTCATTTGAAATAAGCAAGAACTGTAGGGATTCAGTTGCATTCCTAACAGACATGTTACTAGAAAGGAGTCAGTTTGCATTCTGCATTCACCTAAAATAGTTGGAATGTCTCTGAGGAAGACACTTGATCTGCCACTGAATATACAATTATCAATCCACAATGAATTTCATGCAGAATTTTAAAATGGAACAAGGAATTAAGTGCAAGTAAATCAGACTCAACTTGTATTTTGAAGTTTTGCATTGTTAGGCAAAAGTTATGTTAGGTTCCAGTAACCCAACCTACCATATTTTAATGGCCCTGACCCTAGAACAGTTTATCATGTCTGCAGAAAGGAAAAACTGGTAATGATTGTACATTTTTTTTTTACCTCAGAACCAGCAACTTTAAATTGGAAGCTGTGACATGAACTAACATGATGCAGATAAAAAGAGTAATAAAACAAAATTTTAGTATATACTATATTCTTTTTGGATGGCATCAGAGGGAATTAATTTTCTTTATTTTGGTGTGTGAAAACGACAAGGGGTAGACAAATGTGTGCCGTACCCTGCTACCATGAAGTAAGACAAACACTGTTTCTACTTTAACATGTAGGGTAATAAATGAAAAACAGACATTACCTGCCTGTTTTTGTTTATTTCATGCATTTCCCTCC
The DNA here is from genome assembly GCA_016617855.1 of Megalonaias nervosa. NCBI lineage: Eukaryota > Metazoa > Mollusca > Bivalvia > Unionida > Unionidae > Megalonaias > Megalonaias nervosa. The sequence continues at coordinate 16,000 of JAECUM010002562.1, forward strand.
ACAAGAAAATACTGTCATACAGACATTACTGCCATGATTTTATGTGTTTTCCAGGAGAACTGCCTTATTAGTAATCTCTCAATCCACTCTTTTCTCTGCTGATCAGCCACTGTTAAAATCTACCTGACAAATGTATGCAAGCTTTATTTTTGTGTAAGCAAGAAAAGAATAGAAATTAAATGAAATGATTTCAGAATTATAATTCTGAAGGTACTTGTGACAGATAAATGCATACATTTTGGAATCAAGAGCAAAAATACATTTATGGTTGTTATTTTAAGCAACAAGAGAGGCTTCTTAGTGGCTTGTGTATCTAAACACATCCAGTAAGGGTAAATGAGCAATATATTGGTATGAGTCAGTGTGATATTGATATTCTTTATATAAACATAACCTATTTTTGAGGTGGTTCTCTCTTTTCTTTCCTTGTTTTTGATATCTCTTAACCTAGCAATGGGTAACTTAAAAAAAAAAATCCAAACAGAGCCTATCAACTTGAAACAATGGGTTTATCATAGATTGTGTTGATGCACGTTAGCGATTTCAAGGTGATTGTTTGATAATTGTTAATCATATAACTTGTGGGATTTCTTTGACAGGTGTTAACAGGTACTTATTTCTAATGATTAGTTACCTGGATTTTATTAAAAGCAGGTTCAGTGTGCTGAAAATTTAGCCAATAGAAGCAATGCTCAGGGTTAGATGTGGACCTAAAAAAAACCAACTAAAATTTCATTTTGACCTTAGAAACCTAACAAGAACCTAAAAAAAAACCTAAATAAAAAAAAAATCACACACACACACACCCACACCAATACTGGAAATTCATTACAACTGAACATGGAAATTTCTCACATATAATTTATATTTCTTCTTAGTGTAGTTCCTTTAATTTCTAAATAGTGTTTTTTTTTAAAAAAATATGTCATAAAAAAGAACTAAAAATTTGAAAAGAGGATCAATGGTTTTTCTCCAACTCTACAAAAATGCATTTTTAGACATGGTTTTTCGTTAGGCTAGCCTAGTGGTTGAGAAAGCATGCAAATAATATCTCACCACTTACAGGTACTTGTTTTTTTAAAAAATATTAATTTCATCAAATTTTTAATGAATGTTATGCTCATCTTGTAAAATGGTTCGTGTCTTTAAAAACCCACCTCAAATTTTAAAACTGAATTTCACTTCTAATGCCGAGTACTTGTCATCGACTAATATTTACTTGTTTATAAAGCAAAGAGGTTCATTAGTTGTGGGACAATAACTATGCTTAACCTGTGGTACATAATGATCGTAAGGATAATGGGTTTGTTTTGCTGCATGAGTACTTCAAATTTACCAATCCATACCGATTCCTTGATGTCTTAATGAAATAAAGTGGGGGATCATGGATTGTATAAAAAATAATACCATCTTCGTTGGCAAAAACCAAAGCCACGACTGTCATACCTGCTTGAAGCAGACATGTGCGTAATGATGTCCAGGTAACATCTTACTGTAAAATGCTGTCATAACAAAAAACACATAATTTATGATTTAATGTCCAAGTCAAAATCTAAGAGGGGTGTTGGGGTGCAAGGGTGGCTGGGTGGGTCTAAGGGGGTATCTAATAAAAGAGGTAATATGTGAAAATTTTAGGAGGCAAGCCATCAAAGTTTTGTTTCATGTTTCTTTCAGTCAGAGAATGCCAAGGACAGTGATTTTCAGCAGAACATTGCCAAGGGGATCCAAAGTCACTTCAAGAGGAAGCCAAGACCCTCGCTCAGTTCTGCTGGCATCAGGATTGTAGCTGTAAGTTATGATTACACAAGGCTTAACATACTAGATAATTTTAGCTGTAAGTTGTGATTACATACAGTTAGACACACGACTTTGTAGTTGTAAGTCGTGATTGCATATGGTTAGACACACACAACACTGTAGATGTAAGCTGTGATCACAAATGGAAATGGTTAGACACAACACTGTTGCTGTAAGTTGTGATTACACAAAGTTAGACACAAAATTGTAGCTGTAAGTCATGATTACCCATGGTTAGACATACATTAACATTGTAGCTGTTAAGTATTGATTGCACCCAGTTAGACACCTGACAATGTAGATGTAAGTTGTGATTGCACATGATTAGAAACACGACATTGTAGCTGCAAGTCATGATTACACACAGGCACACAACACTGAAGCTGTAACTTGTGATTACATATGACTAAACAAACTAGATGATTGTAGCTGATGGATTACGAGGCCATACAAACCAGACGATCATAGCTGTAAGCTGTGATTACATAAGGCTAATCATGCCAAATGATTGTGACTGTACATTAACATAAGGTTAAAAACAGCTGTTTTCTTCCTGTTTGCATATATATTTTGTATGTACGTGTTCTCATGTCATAGTCATTTCATATATATATATATATATATATATATATATCTTAAAACAATTGTAAGGTTTAATTAAAACAGTTTACTCACACCAATTTCAGATGATTCCTCTGTGTTATACTTTAATATATGAAGGATGGCTATGGTTCTTTGCCCCTGAAAACTTGTGGGTTTTTTAGGGGCTCATCACTCATATACTTTTCTGGAAAACAATTCAATGATTTGAATTAAATAATAAAATAAATAATAAGTAAATAAAATAAAAATTAACATCATGATAGAATATACACAAATTATTTACATGTCCACAAATGTTATTTGCACATTCAAAAGATTGACAGAATAAGCTAGAACAATAACAGTCTATAATGGAGGCAGTTGCAATAAAGTCCGATCTCTAAGACCGTATACACGGGGATCTGAGAGACAGCCATTAGGTTCTGACCTAATATCAAGGAAAAATGAATACACTAATCAGATAGCTTGATCCATTGTTATTTTGTATACTCTGACATTTAAGTTTAGGTGTAATACGTCATCAGATTGTTCGATTGACTTTTAAAATACTTTAAGCTGTAACTGGTTTGATCAGCAGTAAGGTGACTAGAACATGATCCCTGATGGTCACTTGCCAGATCTCACAATAATGTGGGTTTGCATAGATCCGATTTGAATTGATTGTAAAAGAATGACGCGCTGGTTTGTAAGATACCAAATCTCATATGACAGATCAGATACTCCAAGTGTATTAAGCATATTATGTATAAAGAACATACAATTTGCATTTAATATTTACCTTTAAAACCTTTAGTAGCAGATATCATGTTAATAAATTGCATTTTTAGTTTAGGCTTGTCAGTTATAAATATTTAATACCTTACTTGTAATACAGCCCGCCATTTAAAAGCAAGTATACTTGAGAATCCAGCACTCCATTTAAAGGCAAGTGTACTTGTAATACAGCACTCCATTTTTAGGCAAGTGTACTTGTAATACAGCAGATATGATAATGCTTCCAGTTTTACTTATATTCTGCTGATTACGTCAGATAAACTGCACAGACCCAAATCTGCCAATGCATGATAGGATGGCAGAGCTGGGTCTGTGCAATTTGCAGTTGAACTTGACTTGTGAGTCAATATATCTTTTGTCTTTCAGTGTACTGCTTTAGACAAAGACTCACGCTATTTTGAAGGTCGTAAGGCTCAGCTGACCATTGCAAAGATCGAGAACGGAAATGATGAAGTGTTTTGAACCCCTGGGGCCTTTATTTGGAGATGTAGCATGAATTCAAATAATTGTTCTTCTGGCAGGGATACACAGGCTGTCAACAATTTCAGATTTCTCCAAAAATCCTAGATTTAAATATCGGATAGCAACAATTAAAGATACACCATATGTATCAATATTTTTGCAAAAACTTTTATCAATTCAAAAGACAGACATTTTTCACTGATTTTATCTATGCCATCAAAGAACAATCACAGCAGTATTTTAGAGTAAAAATATTGAATCGTCTTACAAAATTACCTGCCAAAGTTTAAATAATGTCTGGGCAAGATTTATTTAGATGTTAAAATTGTTAATGATCTATTGTAAAATGAAATAAGCACACCCATTTGATAGAAGACAAGAATATATGGTTTTTGTTTCAGACCAAACTTTCCAGAATGTTTTGCCTTACTTTACTAAGGAAAACTGGAGATCAAATCAAGTACCATACATGTCAGGTCCAGCTGCAAACAGTGCCAGTGCATTATGTGACTGCAGAACAGATTTGTTGCTTGTAGTTTGACTTGACTTGTTTATTGATTAGTCCTAACAAACTGCATAGACCCAAATCTGCTGGCACATTATGCAATAGCAGATCTGGATCAATGTAATTTGCAGTTCTTAAAGTGAGTATATAAGTCCTTCATTATATGGAGCCTCAGTGGTCAAGGTGCTTTACTTAAGAACAGATCAACCCAGATTAGCGATGTGGTGAGTCCTTGGGCATGACACTTCAATCTTTTTGCTTCAGCATGATATAATCTTCAAAGTGTTGTTGTTCCATGATACACCAAACCCAAACTAAATGATCACATATTTTATTTAGTTATCAAACAAAATTTCTTTATGATATTGTTTATTAGTGGTGCGATGATATATCAAAATACTGTGAATGAAATTACTTTAAGGGGCATCCTTTGTTTTTTGTTTCTTCAGAAAATGATAAAATAATCGGAAATTCATGGACTAGAGTAGCCTGTAGTCCTATTGCTTCCAGAATGGAATTACTATATGTTGGATCTTTAAATTTGTGGTTTCTGGCAATCACATAAAAAATTAGTACTCCACAAACAATAGTGGTCATAGTACATACATATACCTGTAATCAGAGATTGGTTGATAAAGCCAATCAACACAGCATTGCTAAAGCCAATCGACCAAGTATTTGATTACAGTTCTCATTACAGCTAACCCATGACTTGTGTAATAGTTGTGTTCTCAAGAGATGTTGAGAAACTCAAAATTGCGCAACTAGAAAGTTTTGGTTTCACTGCCTTTAATTTTCATTAAAAAATACATAATTCAATTAACTTTACCATTCATTTTATCCACTTACAAATCTTAATTTTTCTGTTTTAGACAATTTCATTATTTTTTAGTTTTCACAAAAAAATTATAAAAAAAATTTGCCAGATACCTGTAATCAATTATAAATGATGCAAGTTTTGTTCTTTAAAAAATTATGTTTTTACTTCTTTTCATTGCATCCCAACCCAGCATGTTTATTAGACCAACAATAATCGTATCAGACAAGTACTCTTATTGGTTGTTGATCATATGTGTGTGATTTGGATTTTTAACAGAGATTAAAAAGTTTTTCAGTCATATCACTGCAATGTCTGCAGTGTGGCTGTTTATAGTGATGTCTAGCACTGGGGCATCATGCCGCAGACATGTAGCATGGTGTCCCACCCAGTCATATTATACTGACACCAGGCTGATCAGTCCTAACACTAATCTCTTAATGCTGAGCATCAAGTGAGGCAGCTGTTAGTACCATTTTTATAAGTCTTTGGTATGACTCGGCCGGGGATCGAACCCATGACCTCCCGCATCTGAGGTGAATGCTCTAAACACCAGGCCTTGTTGATCATAAGAACAATCTGGAAATTCACAGGCCATGGGGAAAAAAACCCTGATTATTAAGTCCATTAATTAGAATGCTATTTCATACTAGTCGAGCCTACAATCAAAGAATTACTGTTAAATGCGTGATGCCATGGTCAACAGGGGCAAGCAAACACATCACAGAATGAATCTTCTTAACTTCATACTGATTCATCGCCAATAATGAAAAATAACAAGTGGTTTAGGAAATATATGTAGATGAAAAACTCGAACAAATGCTTAATGCAGATTTTATATGCTACATAGTGATTCGTCTGAAAAATGGAAAAAAAAATTCTTGGACTTGAGAAGAGTAAATGAAACCACCTGAACCAAAACTTTAATGCAAAGTTTTTACCAACGTGCTTGGTTTGGTGTTTTACATCAATACAAGTATGATATATGGTGCCGAGGTGATTCGAGTAAAGTATCTTGCCAAGGACACACAACACTACATGACTCGAGCTGATCTGATGGTAGGATTCAAACCTTCACCCTTTCAGTTGCAATTCCTATATGCTAGCCAAGCCACTGTGATTACTTATACAACAGAATGAATCTTCTTCACTTCATAACAAATAATGCCAAACAGTATCAGAATCTATCATTGGGTTTTGGAAATATATGCAAATAACTTTACCCAAAACCATAATTTCTTACAATGGTAACAGCAGAATAATTACCGAAATGTCTTGCTTCCCACCAACACGAGCTCGACAAAAAATGACATTGTATAATTCTGTTAAAGTAGAGATGTATGCATGAATACTGTGTCAAGGCAGACCTACTATTTATCCTTGTATATAATTGGAGTCCAAATGCAAACTACAATGATTCAGATCTGCAACATAATATGCCAGCAGACCTGGGTCTATGCAGTTTGTTATGCCAGCAGACCTGGGTCTATGCAGTTTGTTTTGAATAATCTGTAAAACATAGGCTCTGTTGTTTTCAGTTGGACTATACTTGTTCATTTACTGATTTTCAAAATTCTGTATCAGTAAATCTAAAAAGGTTATGCATCATCTCAGTTTTTTGTCCTTTTCTCTTGTTTTGGGTTTAACACCATTTTTAGCCCACGTGATAGGCTATACATGGTGGCCAGTATATTTGGTGGGGAAAGCCCTGGTAGGAACCATTGACGCATGGGAAGCTACTGGCAAGCTTTCTCATATACCAACACTGGCCAAGCCGGGACTTGAACCAACGCAGACATGGGTGAGATGGCAGTGAGCAGTAAAGGCAAGTGCTCTAGTCCAGTCAGCCACTTGGGGCCCCCTATCATGTATCTACCCGAGTTACACAAGGATCAAAGTTCACAAAGGTCTTTCCTTGCTTCCAGATTCGTCATACATTCAGTACCATTGTATCCCCTGCAACAGGGGGTCATACATGTACATGGGCCATTTTGGCAAATAAATACTATCACAAAAATTTTCCCAAGTTGTGCCAGAAAGATCTATTTGAAAAGCCTTATTAACAATAATGCAGGATATAACTTAAACTACATCTTACCTGAAAAAGTAATCGGCTTGAAGATATACTGTTAAAACACCATCTTTGGTGTACAGATGCATTTTAACTATTGGATCTGGTCATTTTTTTCCCCCATCTGTGTATTAGTTTAATGCAAATGTTTTGAATGTTGATATGCTTCGTGCTAGCTACATGCTTAATGTTATCAAATTTTTTTCTTCTTCATTAATTCAAATACAGGTTACAATAACCTGATGTGTGCTTGTACCACTTCAAGTTTGATAGTGTGAGGACCCTGGATCTCATCATCTGATGTCTGTCCATTTATCAAATGAGATGTGATACAATCACACAGATCTAGTTACTGTACTGATGATGAGCTTAACATATATCCAAAACAATCATTTCATGTTTAAAAAGATGACTTTTTATGTTGTTGTTTTGCTTTGATTCCCTCTAACATTGGGTCTTAATATACTACAACGGTGATCCTTGTTAAATGGTCATCTATGACTGAGAGGAATTTCATTTGGGTATCAAATGTGCAGCTGATACAAGATTTTGGGAAAAGTAACCTTGTTCGCAAGTACAGATGGTATATAATAAATTCATATTTCAGGATGAAATCTGGTTGCTATCAGTTTTTTGTTCTTAATTTTATAAGTTTTTACGAATTACTGCAATACGATGTTCATGTACATATACAGTATATGTATCAACTTCTGAAGGTATGAGAATTGCATATTGGTCTTTTACACTGGTCAAGCAATGGTCTTTTGATTTTGTTTTACACACTGATTCTTGTGTACATGGACAGTATCAAGACTTTCCTGTAAAGTTGCAACCTTTTTACCATGTACAAAGTTTTTCAAGTTAAATCTTTTATACATTGATTCTTGTGTACATGGACAGTATCAAGACTTTCCTGTAAAGTTGCATCCTTTTTACCATGTACCAAGTTTTTCAAGTTAAATCTTTAGAAATACACATAATCTTACAACTTTACAAGGTTTTACCTGTTAAAATTTTTAATGAATTCTCGGGTAAAACCATCTTCAAATGCCTTCCAAACCAAACTTTTACAACAGTTAAGTATTATTAACAAACGGAATTAAAACCAGGTTACACACACAATTTCCTCAGATTTCCAGAAAGATTGTGAATTTCCCTTCAGGCATTGTTGTAAAAATGTGGTGGGGTTGAATATTTAGATGGGAAGTTTGATTTGGTTAAAGACCGAACATTGAATGTTATGAGCAGAACAAGAGTGTAAAAGGGACAGCTGTTCTACCAGTCACCAAAAATTTTCAGGAATCAAAGATAGGACCATTACTTATTTTTTTCCCCACTGAACAATGAAACCTTCTATGATATTCCTGAACAATAGCAAGATTTTTCATTTAGGACCAACTAGACTATATGAAGCCTTCTGTTGAAAATGCCATGTTGATATGACTTTCTGTTAAGTGGGGGTAGCGACAAAAATTTTCCAGTGGCTGCCATATTAGATGTCAGATTGACACAATTTTCATTCAGGACCAACTCGATACTTAAAATCATCGGTGAAAACTCACTTTGACCATCTATTCAGGAGGAATAGAAATCACAGGATTTTCAAGACAATCATTGGAGCTGTCATATTGGATGTACTACACCAGTTGTTCCCAACTCCCAGGTCGCAACCCAAATCAGGGTCACAAGGATGCTGTGGAGAGTTGCCAGGATTTTTCTGAGGGTGGCAAAACTTATAAAAATTTTGAAAACGGGGGTCATGAGGCTCAGAAAAACTTTTTTGGGTCATTGTTAAAAAAATATTGGGAACCACTCTATTAGACCTTGGGATGAATGTATGTAAGTTTAGGAGGAGTAGTGATTATAAACTTGCACTAACAGAAGGCAGATGACAGAAAATAGGCCATTCCATAAGCCCTTCTGGTCTGTGACCAGTAGAACAAAACCTGATCTTTTTTCATTTACAACCTTACCAAGTGTACTTGGCAAAAACCATTTTCAAAGAAATGGATAATTATGACAAGCATCTTGAAGCTCATATGCAACATGCTCCAAAATATTATTTTTGCAGGAGATGTAGCCACTTTGTATTTAGATGCTCATTATGAGCTATTAACCTTGATCAAAGAGTCACAGTAACAAAATAAGCAATTTTCATGCCTTGCACATATTGCCAGGGGGATTGATACATTTTGGAGGGGATTATGTGCAAAAAAAAAATAATAAAAAAATAAAACTTTTCTGTCAAGATTGTATGCCTTTACCATCTTGAAAGGGAGTTTAAAAGTTTATGCTCTTAAGATTGCTTAATTTTACAACTTTTCCAGGGAAAAAACATCCTACACACCTGATGTTACCATTATTTTCTTTTACTTTGTCAATCCAGCAGATAAACATTACTAGTCTGCAATATTAAAGTTTTACAACATTTGAATGTGCATTATGTAAAGCAAGCATTTGTATGATGTTATATAAAGGTGAAAGCTTCAAAATGTAGGTGCTTTTCTGTACATATAGTTTTCAGCATTACATGTATTCATCTAAATAAACTCATAATCACACTTCCTACATCTATTATTCATTATACCCATAGCCTTTATTATGACTTCAAGCTTTTTTCTGATTTGTCAAACTGAAAGGGACCGTCTTTGCTAAAATATAATACCACCCTTAGGTGAAAACTTAACTGTATGGTAATATTCATATTTGACAATGTTTTTACACTTCTCAACTACATACATAAACATTACAGAAAGCTAACCTGAAAGCTTTCATCCTCACACAAAGGACTTTATCAGCAGACTGATTTAATCTCTTATGACTGTTAACATCGCTCGATGAAATGTTTGCCCTAGCCATACTATAACTTTACTCAGTAAAAAATCCTAGATCAGGAACAAGCCTGGTTCGAGCGGGTGGTTAAGGAATCGATATACATCCTTGCACATCAACTGACACTAAACAGGGACAGGGGCATTATAACCTGCCACATATCTGGGACAATCTGTTAACATCGCTCACCATTCTATCGAGCAATGTTAACAGTCAGTAGAGATTAAATCGGTCTGCTGTTGAAGTCCTTAACATGAGGGTGAAAGCTTCTGGTTAGATTTCTCTGTTGTTTGTGTATGTAGTTGAAAAGCTAAAAAACACTTTCAAATATAAAACCACCCTAGCAAACACATGTATCAGTGCTTCAAAAACCTAGAGGTTTTCTAAACAGTTTAGCTTACATCACTAAGCCTATGATTCTAAAGCTCGATGATGTCAGAGACTTGGATGGCTGACAAAGGAAAGAAATTGTTCTCCTTAGACAGCTAGGTAATTTTTCATCCATCTTTCTGTCCATCCTTTTATTGGTTCTTGCTCTCATTTAATATCAATGCTTTAGCACTCAAAATATTCAATGAAAAAGAGAAAAAGTAGTTAATATTTACAATTTAACTTTTTCTTTTTTTTTTGTCAAACAGGATTGCACTTGTTTAAATTCATATTAGTGTCTTTTTAAAAAAACAAGTTTACCTTTTGTATATCCTTTTAAATGCAATTTTATCTGACAAGTTTCAAATGGTATCAAGTCTTAATACTGAGAAACCTCTCAAGACCAAAATCTTAACAAAAAATAAAAATTTCAGGTCTAAGGTTTTTAGATCAAAATCTTAATGACAAAAATAAAAATTTCTGGTCTGAGGTTTTCAGTTTAACGAGATTCTTCATTTCCACTTAAGAATGAGATGTCATCTCATGTGGTCTCTTGCATGCAAATAGCTCTTTACATCTTTTAACGAAACATCAACTTCTAGACAACTGGATTTTCCTACATTTGCATGTATAAAATTTTATTCTGCTTGACTATGCTGTTAAAGATCATTAGCTGGCCATATGTACTGAATAAGGTTTGGTTTTATAGGGCTACTGTAAAACTGACATTTGGAATTGATATTTGGGGCAGGGTTAGAGTAGAGGATTTTCAGATTAACTAGCTAAAGATAAATGAAATTAAAGAGGGCAAAATCTGGGACCATAAACATGACTTAGTTCAAGAGGAGTTCATTTCACTGTGGTTTTGATCTCAAGAGGTTTCACTGTACTAATGATGTGAGAAAAATATATAAATTTAGAAGTCATATAGTAAAACAATTTATAACTTTGGTTTGAGCTGGAATTTGTTGAACTCTTCTAAAGTTATTAACTGCACAACATACCAGTGGATAAAAATTTCATACCACCATCAATAATGAGAACTGCAGATGATTGTATGTTCGAAGAAAATGAAATAAAAAATAAATTCCTGCCAAGGTCAATTTCTGAAGTAAAGAGAACTCAAAATCTGCTGAAATAATTGATTTTAATTAAGATGCTGAAAATCTCAAGGAACAAAGTAAAGAAGCAACTTCAAATCAGCAGCTATACTGAGGTTTCTGCATGGAAATGATGGTACACGATAGATGTATTTACAAGTACCGTATCTCTAAATTGTGCTGACATGATCTGTCATGTTTCCTCTCAAAAATAAGGAATTCTCTTTAATACCAAATTTGAAAATTACTAAAATAGCTCCAACTCATTTTCTGTCAGTGGTCACCCTGGATCTTTTTGTCTGCCATTTTAAGCCCGATCCAGGTATTAAGTTGCTTGGCACGTACATGACTCCAGATGACATGATCAGTGAGTGACAGAATCTGTGCAGCACAAAGACCAGCAGACTCGGGGGACATAACTGTGCTGCAACCCAAACCTGAAGGAAAACAGAAATAATGTAAATGGTACACGGTACACTCACCATGTGGTAAATAGCATTATTACATCTTTTTTATATTATAAAACCCTTTTTCAGTGGTTGAATACATGATCAACAGGTGTCTTCCTTGTCTTAAATACAAGCCATCCACAAAATTTCTTCAGGGTGACCTAATAGCCCCAAAATTCACAAATGCAATCCACTTACAAAGTTTGGTCATGGTTTGTGGCACAGGATTAGAGTTGTTATGCTGAAAAGACTTACAGGTGTTTCTTAGTCTTAACTGCAAGCCAAGCCAAACATGTAGCCAAGGCATGTGGTGCCAAACTTTTTTTATATTCTCAAATACAAGCCATCTGCAAAGTTTAGTTAAGGCATATGGTACAAAACTTCTGTAGTTTTGAGAAAATCATTTTCCTTGCTTTCAGTTCATGTAATCTTCTTATCATTTGACCCCAAAATAAACAGATATTTTGTTTCAGATATGCACACAAGCCACAATGTGTGGTCAAAGGAAGCAATCAAGAACTATGTATGGTGTTGGAAACATTTTTTAATAAGATACTATGACAGTGACCTTAGGACCATATAATCAACAGGTGTCTTTCTCATCTCAGATGCAAGCTAGTTCCAAAGTTTGGTGAACATATCTGAACAAGTCACTGGGTGAAATACAATTTTCCTTTTTTCAGTTCCCATGATTATGACCTTTAACCTTTTGAGCTTGCAATGAATAGGGTAATTCCTAGCCCCATAGGACTAAGCATGTTCCTGCAGTGCTGTAAGAATATAAGCATCCCTCAACCTTTATGTCCTGCTCATTTACCAACAGTAGGGTGAAACAATGCACCTGTATCAGTATCGATACGATTCATGATGCAGCACAGCCTATGATATGATATATTATCAATAAACATATTAACTGGATGGTCTTTCCATCTTTAGAAGATCTATCGGTGGTAGATGGTGCCCTTTGATGTGATTTACTGGTTGTATTTCTGGTATGCAGATTTCTGACAGATGCATACTTAGCATCTATTTAAACAGATTCTCATCCATGACAAGATGACAATATTTTCAAACATGAACTGTTGTCAGTGGCTTGTATTCAACATTTTAAGCCAAATAAAGGCTGCTCCATTTGATCTGATACAGGATTCACTTTAGCCACCAGACTGAGGTATTCTGATTAAATAAATATGTTTACTTATTAATTTCATTCTCTTTCATTTGTATTTATTCAGTGAATCTTGACCCTGATAGTGAAATACAGTTTTGTAGCACATGATCCTGCTGGTCTAAATTGTTAGTGAAAATAAATGAAAACTAAATTATACTTTTAAATTGTCCTTATTTTAATTTGGCTTGGTATTCTGACTTTTCTACATTTGCTGAAAGAGTGATTGATTAGCATGCTATTTTTGTCTCTCCAGCATGTACATCAGACATGTATTTAAGACCATTTTTGGGCTCAAAATCACCCACTGTTATCTCCATTAATATACTTCCCAGCTCCAATAATCTGATATACTTCAAAACTTTAAAAATTACTGTCATCGTAACTATCATCAGCCAGTATCTGCAGAACGAAATCATCATCTGAAGATGAGCCACGCTGGGAATTGGCCATTTTAGGTTTTCCAGGTAGCCCATATTTTAAACATGCATTTGTAAAACTTCCTTAATGCAAGTTCAAACTACATAATGCTTGTTCCAGGGCACAAAGTGCCAATCAAATCTAGTCTGACACCATTTATGTCATGTGACTAGCAACACAAATGGCAAGTTCCAAGTCAAACTTCATCAACACTAGTTTTGCCTTGTCTGTCAGCAGGTCAAAGACATAATGAATGATGTACTAATTGCTGAGAAAATAAACCATATTTCTATCGAGTTTATGCAAGTATGGCCCAATGTAAGGGTGTTCAAGTTTCCTAGGCTGGCTAACAAGTGAATACCCTATGCCGTCACTGCATGCTGTATGCGAATTCCAACATTTTTTTAATAATTGGCTCTGACCCTACACCCCAACATACATGTCAAATATCAAAAAAAGAGGTGGAAACTTGGACTTCTTTTATGAACAAGCTGTTGCAATAAAATAATTACCATGAATTGGTAGGAGGGAGAAATATTATGAATGATGTCACTTGTTATTTTGTAGATGGCGAGTGAGTGTTGTGAAATCTATTTTGTTATAACTTACAAAAATGACTGCATCCAAATTTAAAGAATAATAAGGCAACAAGGCAAACAACAAAATACAATTTTTCATGACTGCTGAAAATTAAAATAACTTGCATATGGTAAGTATCGTTTTGTATCAATTTCCCCCACAAGATTTTGATGAAATAAACTTATTTACCAAGATTTATCAAAATCACTTGAGAAATGTAGTTTGTAGAGAAGTAATATGCTTGGCCAATCATATGCATGTGTGCAGATCTCACTTGTTATAGAATGGTCTAAAACTATGACAAGATCATTTACCAAGTAGGAGCTAAATCCAATCTAATTTGTTCTCCAGAGATCAGCCAACCATACATAATAGTATCTCATAATTATATGTAGAGCGTGTTCATAATCAGCATCATGATAAAACACTAATTAACAACTTTGATCCAAATTTTATTACTTAGTTGCTAGTGTTTCAAGCTCAGTCAGACAGATGCATTAATGTGTGGATCTTGCTCTATATCAAACTTGTAGGAAGTGATTTAAGCCTATGCTCCAAGTTGGAGCAAAATTGGTTTTAAAAAAAATAACCTCAAGAGTGGTAACAAACTCAGTCAATTAGATGTAGGACCATTTTGTGGGTCTAACTTGTCAGATCTTGATGATGTATCTTATATGTCAAGCCTTCTGAGCCGTAATAAACTCAGCCAATATAGTACAAGATGACCTCATTAATATGCATGGATATCTCATCTTGATATAAACCCACATTTGAAGTTTGATAAGTGGTCCACAATTATGGCTTCTGAGTGGTAACAAGCTCAGCCAATCAGATGCAAGATCACTTCATAAATATGCATTGATCTCACTGTTAAATTTGTCTCAGATCATGATATATGCCCATATTTGTCTCAGATCATGATATATGCCCATATTCCACAACTGATCAAAACTGGATCAGAAACGGGACTTTGAGGGTGGCATCAAGCTCAGCAAGTAAGATGCATGATCACCCCATTTCACATGTGTGGATCTCGCACATTATCAAATTCATTTGAGATTGTTTTTATATGAACATATATTCCAAGTCTGATCAAAATAAGATAAGAAATCATGGCCTCCAGAGTGGTATTACCAAGATGGACAACAGATGCAAGGTCACAACATAAGCTCACTTGACCTTATGGACAGGTGTGCTAAAAATGGGTGTCATCATCAGAGTAATAAGATTTCCATTTGACAAATGAAAAGGCACAAGTTAACAGTATGATAACTGGGTTTTTTTAAGGCACTTTCTTAATTTGTTTGGCCTGTATCATGCTGAGGAGATGCCTTTTCCATCAGACAATATCGAGGCAGCCAGCCTGGCCAGGGTAGGTTTCAAACCTGAAACTTTCAGATTACAACTGAATGCTCTACCAACTGAGTTATCAAAGCCGTCTTAAAGGGCTGAAATTTGCAAAATTTCTGTTATCATTTTCATGTCTACTGAAATTTCCTTGTAATAACTGGTGCAGTGTATTATGTCCATGAAACCATTTACATCAATTCTCACTACGCAGTACATGTGTCGCAAATTTTGGCTTAAAAAGTGTTTAGCCTTCCAGTTATACAAGATCTGTTACATATAAAAACTGTAATAATTCATTTTTATGCAGACTACAATATTTTGAAAAAAGGTAATGTCAATTTAAAGGAGTCCACTTTAAATCAGTGGTTCAAAGTTGTCATACCCCACACCTGTAATGACCCTTTACCTGCAGTATACCATGCAGCCATTTTAGTGCTTATATGCAAGTAAATTCTAATATGGAGATTAGTAAAAAAAAGTACAAGGCTAGTGTTACCATTTTCTTTGAACAAAATGTACTGTTCTGTACAACCTGCATTCCATGCTGGCAACCAGCATTTACAAACACTGACCATAACCATGTCACTGACCTGTTAATTTTTTTTTTATTTTTAACTAGCACATAGCAGACCTGTGAAATCTGGAATTCAGAATAAATCAAGGAAATGTTCATGCAGATTACCTGAAGGCAGTCTCAACGATGACCATATATCCTGGGATCCCCAGTCTGCTGACACAGGGGGACAGTTGATAACGGGCCATGTTGCATTGCCCGACAGTACTGGGCCAAGACCATTACTTCTCCCTGCGACCGCTATAAACACTGTAGGAATTCCCTCTCCTGGAGTAACAAAAAAGAATATAAGAAATGCTATTTTCTTTTTTATACTAACCGTACATGCTGATTTTCTACATTAATAACAATACTGATCATATGATATTAATGTCATTTCTTGTATTTATGACACAATACATCAACCTAGGCCTCCAAATCCATCAAGATCACGCAAATGAACTTTTAATTACACAAAAAATATTCATATTATGTCAAATAGTAAACAGATAATTGCATCTGTGTTCAGTAAGCATCCTTGTGACCCTAGGAAGGCACTTTCAATGTTACACAGTCACCTACACATGCAATTTAGAATTTCGTATCATTTTCAAATGAACACTGGGGGGTAACCAGAGTATCTTGGCATACATTTCTAAAAAAGGTGCCTTCCCTGGGTACCATATATGTTTAAATGGTACATGGAACATCCTTCATTTTTTTGCTCACAAAAAAAGATTATTTTGGGCGGATGGGTGTGGGGTAAAACTAATTATAATTATGTAAAACTTAACTATGAAGGAATAATTGCATGGACGAGCCGATTTCAGAATGTGTACATTTGCCAAGACCCTCTGATGTAGCACTGGAGAGAAAGAGAAAAGGCACATTGTTCAGTCTCCTAACTAAGAGGTCCATTAATGGTCTCCCTTGCAGCTGACAAAGTGTCTCTGCTAGCTACTGCTGCAGAGACCATTCCATGAGGACCACATGGGTCCAATTGGATGTGCTGTCTGCCAGAATATTCCTTTAAGCTGGAAAGGGTGGACCCTGACGCTGCCCATCAAAGGAGGTCCCAGACATCCATACAAAGAGGAGTGCCTGTCACCCATGACATGCTGCTACTGACATTGTCTGAAGTAACCATAACACAATGACACCTTATGAGGCTGACACACTCCTACAAGACTAGAAACACTGCTCTCATATCTAGGTTGTTTTAATAAAGGGTAGCTTCTCCCCAAGGACAACCACTCCTTCTGGCTACAGATGAGTATTCCATCTGATTAATCTGTGTACAGAAAGGAGTAGCCATACATGCCAACCCCCAACCCCCCGGTATAAACATAATTATTGCTATTATAAGTGGCAAAAAAGCGTAATTTGGGTGTAAAAAGTGTAATCTATATATTACATGCCAGAATTACAGCATGTATGAAAAAGATACATTTTTACGACTAACCTGGTTCTGCAGCTGGTCAAAAGTCTTGTCACAAAGGGCAAAATCCATATGGATTAGAACCAGAATACAAACACAAAATATACTGAAAAATTATTTGTATTCAGCACTACTTCAACTAGTCTACATGCACAACTTTCGCTGAATGACCGTGACCTGGAATTCTGCATTAATCATGGTCAGGTGCTCAGAGTGCTGAATTACTTTTCTCTCATATTCTTCTTTTAAAGTTTGTAAAGTGGCGTTGATTTGTCACTTTTTCTGATCTGACATGTTTTGAAGTTTGAAAAGATTCATCTGCTCTAACATTTTCTGTCATATAAAATCCACAACTCACACCGTAAAGCATTTCACTTCACATCTGGTGCCATTTTCTTCACAAATACAGGCTGGTTCACCAACTGATTAGCTTATCAATAAAATGAATCTGTTTTCTTGGGAATGGGTCACATACAGTTGCTATAAACAGCAAATAAGGAAAATACTCTTATGCTATTCTCTTTGCAGCAGTTACCTTTGAGGAACATTCTCAAATATATATGAGGGGAATTAAGGAGAAGATAATAAAATGACAAAAACAACCTTTTATTGCTTTATTTTTATTTTTTAATGCAGCAAAAAGGCATTATCCATATGCAGTCTCATGGAAAATGTAATTTGGTGAAAAAAAGTGTTATGATCATGCCAAAAGCATAATGGTTGGCACATATGAGTAGGGTCTGAGGCTGTGAATAGGGACTCCAATCAGGAACTGATCTGGATCTAGTGGTAACGAAAATCAAGTCCAGAGGAATCTGAACCAACAGTGAGTCACTGAGCAGTGATTTTCCAGTTGGCCATTGTAGCAGAGTGTCACTATTTTCATTTACAATTAATCAGACATCACGAGATGTCTTTCAGTGAATCATCATGTAAACATATGACAATCCATTCAAATGGAGCAGTGATAACAAGATTTTCAAGATGGCTGGTGTGGTGGCCATAATAGATATTAGATTGGCACCATCATTATTTAGGACCAACTAGACATCATAAAGAGAATTTCAGTGAAAACCCATGTAGACATGAGAAATAGAAATAAGATTTTCCGGTAGATCAGAGGATGAATCTGTGTGTAATAGCAATCCTCCTGGTAGTTTAGAAGTAGCGATAACAAACTTGTGTGTAATAGCAATCCTCCTGGTAGTTTAGAAGTAGCAATAACAAACTTGTGTGTAATAGCAATCCTCCTGGTAGTTTAGAAGTAGCAATAACAAACTTGTGTGTAATTGCAATCCTCCTGGTAGTTTAGAAGTAGCGATAACAAACTTCTGTGTAATAGCAATCCTCTGGTAGTTTAGAAGTAGCAATAACAAACTTGTGTGTAATAGCAATCCTCCTGGTAGTTTAGAAGTAGTGATAACAAACTTGTGTGTAATAGCAATCCTCCTAGTAGTTTAGAAGTAGTGATAACAAACTTGTGTGTAATAGCAATCCTCCTGGTAGTTTAGAAGTAGTGATAACAAACTTGTGGGAACGGATGGATGACGGATGATGGATGTCAGACAACCAAAAGATGAAAAACATTCCATGGACTCTTCCGGTCTATGACTAACAGAGCTAAAAATATTGGGATATTATAAAAATTCGGGAAAAATTACAGGGAATAAAATAATAAGGATTTTATGGGGAATTATATAAAATGTAGGGTTGGCTGGTAGGCCTGCATAATGCGTCAAACTCCAACCTACCTTCATATTCTTCGAGTATTTGTAGTGTGGCATC
This sequence comes from Megalonaias nervosa, assembly GCA_016617855.1. NCBI lineage: Eukaryota > Metazoa > Mollusca > Bivalvia > Unionida > Unionidae > Megalonaias > Megalonaias nervosa. Next base: position 35,072 of record JAECUM010002562.1, read on the forward strand.
TGTTCCTTTGTGAGCAGATGACACTCGCAGCTCACATGGCACACCATAGGATTTGCAAGCTTTCTGGATCTTCTCAGAATGATCAATATCAGTGGGTGAGCCCATTATCACTACAGCTCTTACTGATGGCCTGGGATTCAGTTTCTATTAAAATGCATGTGTAAAGATCTGTTAAAATATTACAAGCATAAAGATAAAAGACAGGTGAACAAAACAAACCCCCATACATTGCTTTGTTACTGAGAATTAAAGAAATTAATTTCTTTTCCGAACTTGAAAAAAGTGTTTCTTCAAAACAAAGGTCCCACTACATTGCAGGATCGAACCCCTGCCGAGTCCTATCAAAGACTTATAAAAATGGTACCAACAGCTGCCTTGCTTGGCGCTCAGCATTAAGCAGTTAGTGTTAGGACAGGTCATACTGGTGTTAGGATAATGTGACTGGGTGGGACATCATGCTACATGTCTGCAGCATAAATCCCCACTGCTAGACATCACTATAAACTGCCACACTGCGGACATCGTAGTGATATGACTGAAAAATTGTTAAAGCTATGTTAAATATCCAAATCACACACATACACACTAAAAAAGAGGTTCAAGCTGGCCTATTAACTCCAGGATTACATTACACAACAGTTGACCATTTCACTAAGCTGTCTTACCTTCTTACCTAAGAACATGTTCTATGTAAACTATCTCCCATACTTCAAACCATATCAATTTTACCTGAATATATTCTGATAAAATTATTTCTAAAGATAGATAGGACATTTGCTTGAAATGAGTGAAAGTATACATTTCATCGAGTGTGTGAAAAACTCAGTATTTTCACAAGTGGCAAAGCCATAAGTGACATTACTTTAAGTTTTTCACCCACGACGTGAATATATCTATTAATTACTCTAAGCAATCAAATTTTCTTTTGAATTTATGCTCAAATGAATTGGCAATATGTATAACAGATTGAATTAGATTTCTTACTGTATCCAACACGATACCAGTGGTTTACTGTTTATGTTCTCCTGTGTTTTGTGAATATTCACTCAAAAAATAACATAATTCTCCTTCCCAATTCAAAGCAAAATAGCACATTAAGGAAAAAAAAAAAAGAAAAGAATCTTCACCTTGTTGGATTTGAACTTGATTTGTCTTCAATTGGAGGTAGCCACACTTACCACCTGACCAAGTGTCTAAGAATAACTTCAAATTTCTTGGTCATAATGTTATCATCCTCTATTGATGGTAAGTGAATAAATATTGTAGTTCACTCCAGTGAACTATCAAGATTATTCTCATCACCTAGCATAAAATAAAATTGTATAATTATTATGCAGTCTCTTGCTCATCCATGATCTTTATGATAATAAAGCGAACAGATCAAATATATGGTTTTAAGAGTGGTAACTAGGTATGCAAGATTGCCTCATTAATATGCATTGATCCATTTAGTGATGATATGAGCCAATCTTCCAATTTTTATTGAAATCATATCAGAATTATGGCTTCCAGATTGGAAATAATCTCAGATGATCACATGCAAGATCACCTCATAAATATAAATGAATGTCGTACATTACTAAAACAGACCAAGATCTTGATGACATAACATATATTACAAATCAGATCAAAATAAGATTACAAATGTTGCCTCATGAGTGGTAACAAGCTCAGCCAATCAGATGTAAAGATTACATCATTAATATGCATGGATCATGCTCATTATCAAATTAATTCATGATCTTGATAAAAACCAACATTTCAAATTTGATCAAAATCTAATCAGACATATTGCTTCTTGAGTGTCAACAAGCTCAGCCAATCAGATGCAAGATCAACTCATTCATAAATGTGCAACTTGCTCATTATCAAACTCATCTGAGACCTTGATGTTATAAACATATTTCAAACTAAATAAAAAATCTCACCTCAAGAGTGGTAACAATATCCACCAATCAGATGCAAGATTACCTCATTAATATTCGTGGATCCTGCTTGTTATCATATATGTCCAAGATCTTGATGATACAAGCCCATATTTTAAGTTTAATTAAACTTGGATTAAAAATATGGCTTCCCGACTTGTAACAAGGTCAACCAGTCCGACGCAAATTCACCTTATCAGTGTGGCTAATTATCAAAATCATCCAAAATCTTAAAGATAGGAGTGCACATTTCCAAGTTTGATCAAAATCAAATCAGAAATATGGCCTCCAGAATGGTAACAAGCTCAGCCAGTCTGATGCAAGATCACTTCAATCAAATTCATCCACGATCTTAACAAAGTAAGCATTTATTCCAAGTCTAATCAAAACTGGATCAGAAATATGGTCTTGAGTGGTAACAAGCTTAGAAAATCAGATGCAAAATCACCTCATTAGTAGGCATTGATCTAACTCGTTATCGAATCCATCCAAGATCACAATAACATATGCATGTATTCCTAGTCTGATTAAAATCTGGATCAAAAATATGGCCTCCAATATATGTTTATGGAACATGGATGCACAACCAGTCTGATATTGACCTGAATGGTATGACAGATGGGTGGACAGACAAGGGCAATATTATACACTCTATCGTTGTCATGCTCTGATATAAAAAACACATCTCCTCCCCTGGCTCTATGGACTACTGCAGGTTCAACATCTCTAGATTTGGATGGAAAACTGACATACACAGTTATTTCTGCAAGCATGGAGAAGGCAGGATTTTTCTGGAAATCTCCACTGCTCAATTCACAAGGTCACTCACTCATATCTCTCACTTGACAAAAGCAATCAGGATTTGTCCCAAATTAGATTCCTTCATTTTCTGAATAACTTTAGGAAGAGTTTTGGGAAGAAAGGTGTATGCACCAAGACCATTCTAAATCAGTGGAATGGCTCTTGGATATGGAACTGCCAGGAAAAGGTTTGGGTGTTTGTTGTTCCACCTCACAACCAAGTGGTCCACCACAACTAGTACTGAGCTGACTGAAGACCAAGGGGTAATGAACTATTTTGTGTGAATTAGCTGATTAATTCATGACATCAAGTCTTCTAGGACGCTGAGCCTGTCTGGTATGTGGCAGACCTGACTGTGGATTACCAATGATAACATTTCAAAACAATCCAAAACCAGAAGGCAGATATCTGGAGGCTTGGATCTCCCTTGCCTTTGGAGACAAGAGTTGTTGGATGATGGCATCTTATGAAGGGACCAAATTCTACTCACTTCTTGAAAGGAGGGCAGGATATAGGGATCCAAGACAGTTGTACTGGCATCTATATAAATCATAATTTCTGATAGTAGATTCTCAAGCAGGATGACTGCCATATGCCAAAAGGCCCTTATATTTGCTGCAAAGGGACCTCATGTAATAAAAAACTTTGATCATTTGGTCTAGTGGGCAAGTTTTGGCAACCAGATAATAGAAATGTCTTATTAACATGCAGCCCAAAATGGGAAATCTGCAACTGCACTGAAAAGATGATAGAAAACACCAGAGATGATCTGCACGGCATGTTTTTGAGGGAGGAAAACTCAATTCTGACAAATCTGTAACTCCATCGCATGAAGAATGAATTGCTAGGACGGAATGAGATCAGAACTGTCCTTGTTGATGAGGAAGATGAAGCAAGAAAGAAACATGGGATTTCAGGTCAAAGTATTAGAGGATTGCTCACCTTGGGCCTCATAAGAATGTCTTCCAGGTGAATTTATGTCAGGGACATGGAGGTAGTTCTGAAGCATGACATGACACTATGACTGGTGAACACCCAGAACTGGGCTACAGACTGAAAGGTATAGCCCTGAGCTGGCACATTATGTCTCTAAAAGTGAACCTCCAGAACTTCTGGGTAAACCTGAAAATGGAAAAATGAAGGTCCTCATCTCTGACTGCAAAACCTCCATCCTGTATGGCACAGAGGACTGATTTTAAGGTCTCCATTATGAAATTGGGTGCTTGAATAGGCTGATTGAGACACTTTAGGTCAATGACAAGTCTAAGTTAGACACAGGCCTTAAGGACTAAAAACAGTCTAGAAAAAAATCCAAGTGAAGTTGTGCTATGAATGATCTGAAATTCATGAGGGAAGGGAATTTCCTGGTGCAGAATGTCTCCTTTGTATGGGTCTCTGAGAATGCCTGTACTGAATGGAACTTTTGACAATAAACAAGGAAAGTCAAGACACACCTTGAGACAACTTGTAATAGTCATGCATCAGAAAATGGAAACCAAGAGCATGGTATCATTTTCTGAAGGAATGTGACTCTAAATAAAAGAAAATGGGTATAATAGTTTCTTCTATCACTGTATCTTGTTGTCACTTGCTATGGAAAAATGGGCTCTAGCCAAAGCATAAGGTTTGGAAGAGGATTTCACTGTCAGGTATGTCTCTGAGGGGTCCTTCCTATTTCACTGCTTCTTTCTTGGAAAACAAAGGCGGAGTCCTGGGTGAATAAGTCTATACCAGGTTTGCCTCTTTGGCGGCTTCATTTCCTGACCTCCATGTAGCAGTAGAATAGGAAACTGGAGGACCAAAGCTGAAATCTTTGGGTTGAATTGTGATGCCGTTTGAACAGTGCAGATGTGCAAAGAAGGCATCTCTGTGTTAGCTGGAGAGTAATGCAAGTAGAAATGGATTAATTGCAGAGTTACCCTGCGTGTGTGTGTGATTTTGGATTTTCAACATAGCTTCAACAATTTTTCAGTCATATCACTATGATGTCTCCAGTGTGGCAGTTTATAGTGATGTTTAGCACTGGGGCATTAAACTGCAGACATGTAGCATGATGTCCCACCCAGTCACATTATCCTGACACCAGTACAACCAGTCCTGTTATAAGTCTCTGTTATGATTTGGCTGGGGTTCAAACCCATGACCTCCTGCATCCAAGGCAGATGCTCTAACCACTTGGGCCACCAGAGCTGTCCAGAGCTACCCTGCTGAGTATGTGTTATATGCAAGACAAACCCCAACGTGTATCTGTCAGTGGGTTTATCAGCAACAGAATCTGGTCTATGCCTAGCTTGCAGAAGACAGCCATGGAGACCAGATCCTAAACTGAACCAACAGCTAGAATGTTGCAAACCAGTTGTGTGTCAAGGAAATGTTTCTAGTCCTTGTGACTCAGTATGGCTAAGGCATTCCTAGGACTGCAATAGCTCAATGGCTGACCAGTGTGTATGTTGTTGAAGGTAGGACTGAAATAAGATGAGTCGTCATTGTGAAGAAAAAAAGGCCTACTGAGGTTGAAGTTTTGAAGTTGCCTTTCAGTTGCTTAACCAGACTATGGTAATTGTTTGAAGAAAGGTGAGTATTTCCTAGTCAAGATGGCAATCTCTAGTTTTGTATTTTGTATAGGTTATCCTGGCCATTTAACAAGACCTTGTATATCTTAAATTGTTAAAAGAATATTTAATTTCCTTTATTTTGGTGAAAGATTGATAGGGTTTAAGTGGGATTATAGAGAACACAGCTTGGCCTTATTTCAGATGTGCACATATAAAAAACCTACCATCTCCACTTGGCTATTTTCACTTCCTGGACATCAGAATTAAATTATCAAAATAAGAGCCAGTAACTTTTCGTTTTTACTTTTTATATAGTTGGTAATTCATTCATTGCACCTTCAGAAGCCTAGTCTGGCAAAATTTATTTTCCCTATTTTAGTAACTGCTAAAGATAGTGTACTTTAGATTAATTTGGGCCAATTCTTTTTTTTTAGCATATGGGAGCAGCCACTTTGTTATGCTGGAACTAAGAATAAAATTTCCACATGCACAATATCTAAAGAAATTTCAGCAACAGTAATGAAAGTACACAGAGGTCTGCAGGCACCATTTTCATTTTTTTACACCTAGATCTTGGGATGGATCTACATGTAAAGTTTCATTGCAATCCCCATGTAGTTCAGGATGAGTAGTGATAAGAAACTTGTTCAAACAGATTGATGGATCTCAGACGAAAAACAATAGGACATCCCACAAGCATTATGATCAATGGAGTAAGCTTTAATTTCATCAGAAAACTATGGATTGCCCAAACTTTAGAAAAAAAATGACAAAACTGAAGATATATGCAAGGATTCCAATGACAGCATCCTGACTAGACACAAAAGAAGTAGTAACTAATAAATTATGGGATTTGGTGCCAATACCTCTATCCAAGGGGAGACCACTTTATCTGACTGACTAGGTAAGCACACAACATTTTAGCACTTTAACTGCTAAAACAAGCCAAAATATTAAGTTTAAGTCTTTTTTATGCTTAGGTGGGCTCAATTTGCAGGGTGTTCTCCTAACATATGGTTCAGGTAATGTAAGAAAATGTGGTACATGTGCAGTCCATACTGGGAATACACTTGGCTTTTACCCTTCATATTCTCTGCTTAAAGTTTTCAATAACTGTTAACTCATTAACCCCTGCCACCACTATAACTCGTACTTTACCTCCCTCATCACCCAAGTGCCACGATAACATGGCTCAGTTTACCTAGCTTGTATCCTGGGTGCCGAGTCTAAGTGGCAGTATTAGTCTAGGCCTGTATCCCCCATGACGAGTTAAATCCGCACAAACCATTGGTTGATTTCAAGCCATTTCTTAATTATGCTAGCAGTTTAACCAATAAAATTTTAGCTTAAATAAACAGAGTGAACACTGCTGAACAAAGGAAAAAATAGTGGAAATATTTAGATTTGAAAATGATGAAAATTATGAGAATCAGCCACTGGGAGTAGACTTTTACTTGACAGTCTCTGATGGAGTATTCACACGAGGTTAAATTTGCAAGAGAGATGACAAGTGAAATTTCTGTGTACATAAAATAGAATTAATTTCATGTGTTGATAGTGTCAATTATTCAGTGTGAATTTATAATGAATTTCATGGATTGTTCATGGCAAGAGAAACAAACTGGTAAGTAAAATCACTTATTTCTGCATGTAGGATGAAATTTGTACCATTATGTATGTAATTTTATTGAGAACTGCTGTGCCAAAATGTCAACTTAGTTACAGGAACATAAAATTAAAAAAATAACAAATTTATTGTAAGTAGCTCCCTCTGTAAAAATCTGCAAGCCAAGTGCTGTCAGCAAGTTTCAGGGATGCAAACACTGGCAAGGCTAACACTGCTCAAGGTGATCTCTCTGCAAGTATACTGTAGGGTGAATGACCAGCTGTTTGGCTCAGGGGCTAATGAGTTAACTTGCAAATTTTTGCTTTTTAAAACGACTCGGTTTAAAGAATCCATATTAATTTCAACTTCAACAAAAACTTACTGTAACTCTTTCTGCAACCCATTCAAAGTTCCTCTTCACTGTGTCCAAAGCTTCCTGTGTAACCTCCTTCAGTTCTCTGTAAACCTGTTTGTCCTTCATGAGTCTACGGTCTCCAGCAGGCCACAATCGCCAGGAGTCACTATCAATTACATCTGCAACTAGGATCTCTCCTGTGAGAAAATAAATTAGGTATTTGAACCTTTTAAATTTTGCCAAAAATTTTCTATTTTACCTGGATCACAAGGTTTTATCCACTAAACACGATTCGAGTCACGGAATTCATAAAGATAAAACATCTGAGACCATCCTTAAATAGCAATGCATATACATTGTTGTATTACATGAAGGAAATTTCTTGGGTGAGTGAAAATGGAGCCTGTGGTTTGTAATTTCTTTAAAGCTGGACCAATTGCAAACAATATTTTCAAGAGTAAATTGCTCAAATAGGGTATATTGCATGATTTTCAATTTTTTTTATTGGGCTGATTGTTTGCCTCTGAAATCTTAGGACTATTACATATACTGAAATAAAAACTAATACTTTTTGTGCTTTATTTAGCTAAGTCCAAGTTATTGGGCAGAATATCTCAAGATAATTGTTGTTCTTGGCAACCACAAATGTCCATACAAGATGGATGACCCCACCAATATCATGCCACTGAATGGCCGAGTTCCAAGTCAGATGGTCAATAAATTTAATGTATTTTTAATTTATTCAAGATTTAGGTGTTCCTAATGTAAAGCATCAAGGTGTTCCTATGTAAAGCATCAAGGTGTTCCTAATGTAAATCATCATACCAGATCTGGTTTTAATCCATGTAATCTTGCTGAGTGGAAAGTTAAGGGCAACATATGAAGTCAAACAGGGACAATAACTACAATTTTAAAAAAAAAAGCAGTGAACACTATACTTAACTTGCTGAATTCAACCCTTATACCATGTTTTGGAGTGGAAACTAAAGGTCAAAGTTCTGAGTCAAACTGGTTTGACAACTCCATAAAATACGACTGAAAAATTATGAAAATTGGTCCTCACCTACAAAACAAGCATGGTTTTCAGACTGCACACACCATTTTGAGATCATGGAGTCCTAGAGGAAGGGATTAGTGAGATGCCAGTGTCCACTTAATTGGGTAGATATGAACACCACAACATGGCCACTATGATGGATTTTTTTGGGTCCTTCCCCCACCCCTTATTTTTTGGCTCATGGTGGGATAGCTGTGCTCTCTTAAAGAATCTCATCAGGCACCATCAAAGGTGTAACATTCTTACTTCGAAATCTGGTAGGAGTGCTAACAACTGCAAGTTGTCATCAGCTTGGACCACTTCTTGTGCCAAAACCAAAGGTAGAAGGAGAAAGTAGATTGCAACTGCCAAAACATGGTTTTCATAATTATCTTCCAATGAAGAAGGAGACTGATACATCCACAAAGTAGCAAAAGTATTTATCTTTTTATTCGCCTTGAAAATGTAAATACCTAACTCCTTAAAACTGTGCTCCCAGTTTGACAAGATCAAACAACAATAGTGTTTGGTTCAATGCTCGCATTTAGTTAGCATGTTTACATCACAGCATCACCGCATGTACATTGAAGAGTTTGACTTAATGAAGTACATCCTTTGGATCTGGATTTGAATTATTGGCACAACTGCACTAAACTTTAATAATATATTACAAAATAGGATAAAGAAGTTTCAGAAATAATGATTTGAAAAAAAACTGTAATATCTAAAAACATTCAGATGCAGTTTGCTTTGATGTGAGCAACCATATATAAGTGTTGGAACAGTGACAATACTATAATTTTTAAATGCATATAAATCATGGGACACAAAAAAAAATAATTTTTTTTTGTGTCCCAAGACATACAGTCATTATGGTACCAAAGAAGCTGTGAACAACCTTTTGTAATGAAATGGCGTGAAACTTGCTCTTTTGCCTCACAGAAGCTGAACCCAATGGTTCATAGAGTTGGGTGGGGTGGAGAGTTTGAAAAAACAAAACCCACAGCACACGAGAAACTCCATCTAGGCATCAGAGAGAAACAGAAACTGATTTTGGCAGCTCTTAAGATTACAAATGTAAAGTCTGAACCAATGGCAGGGCCTAAGAACTCTATAGTCCTTAAACTGAAGAGACAGAACTTTCTCTTTGAACTTAACAAAGAGAACCTACCAATGCGCTCACATAGGGACAGCTAGGATTAATGCCTTTTCTACTGAACACTCTTCAAAAATTGTCTCCTGGCCTGAATGATGCAATTTGCAACCTTGCTCAAAAACCTCTCATTCAAGATGAGCCAAGCTTGAAAGTGGAGACTCTTGCAGCCTACTGTGCATCAGAGACCATTTTTGCTGCAACAGCGAGGCAATGACATGGGATGGTCAACAAACAGGTCAAGAAGACTGCTGAATTGTGATCACTGAGGCCACAATGGGGCTATCAAAATGAGCTAAGCAGTCAAGAGTCAGACTTTTGTCAAGCGCTTGTGGGATCATTTTTCAAAGCATGAAGGAGAAAGGAAATAAATGATCCCAGTTCAACTTGAGGGCATCCACTGCCTAGGCACCCTGGTCTAGGACTTTGGAAATGTAAGAGAGGAGCTTGTTGTTCAGTCTCATTGCGAACAAGATGTCTCTTGTACAGTCTGAACAGGCAATACAAACTGGAGCACAGACCATCCCACACGGGCAACCCTGCCTATCCTTGACAGACTGTTTGGCAGAATATTCTTGCCAGGAATATGAACATGGACGGTGATCCCTTCCATGGTTGCCCAGCAATGGAGGTTCCAAACAGAGAATAGGAGCATGTGTATATCCTTGTTGCTTGAGGTATGCTACCAGTATAGTGCTGTGTGTGTGTGTGTGTGTGTGTGTGTGTGTGATTTGGATTTTTAACGTAGCTTTTAACATTTTTTCAATCATATCACTAAGATGTCTGCAGTGTGGCAGTTTATAGTGATGTCTTGCACTGGGGCATCATGCCACAGACATGTCGCATGATGTCCCACCCAGTCACATTATCCTGACACCAGGCTGACCAGTCCTAACACTAACCTCTTAATACTGAGCGCAAAGCGAGGCAGCTGTTAGTATCATTTTTGTAAGTCTTTGGTATGACTCGGTCGGGGATCAAACCCATGACCTCCCGCATCTGAGGCGGACGCTCTAACCACTAGTGTCGTCAGAGGAGACCATTACACAAGGACTCCTTAAAAGGATCATGCATCCCTGTTGGGCTAAAAAATACTGCCCTCATTTGCATATTATTAATGTATAGGCCAGTTTCTTCCAGGCACCACAAACCCTGAAAAAAATAGCCCTTCCAGCTCCACATGAGTGCCCCATCAAGAATCTGATGTATTCATGTAAAGATAAGAGTGGAGTTTGGGGGTCTCCATGGGGACAAAATCGAAGAGACATTTAAAATGCTCTCTTCTGCGCCCTTGTGTAATAGAGTATGTACCACTTCCTTTAAATGCACCAAATCTGACTGGTGGAAAAGCATGGGGGTCCTTGCCAAATGAGGATTTTCCCAACTGAAACTAGTATCCATCCCCTTCCTTATTATACTAATCATATAATATATTCAACAAGACCTATGTTGTTGGTCTGAAAATTCAAGCATAGACATAACATGTTTTTCCCCAACATTTTGTACAGTTAGAACTATTGTGGCAGCACTTTTAGAAGTCAACTGCATTGAAGCATGTTACCCCTCCCAGAAAAAAGGCTAGCAATTCTTTCAATCAAAAAAAATATACTATAACTATGTATCTGTACAAAAAATAACATACCATGATGCTAAAAGAAAAATGTGTGTCTGGCTGGTCAACTGTCCATTTCTCGTTGCTGACCCAAGCACTTTTTTCCCCATGGTACAAAAGAAATAGTCATAAAAAAATCACATTATATATATATATATATATATATATATATATATATATATATATATATATATTCAAAAAAAACTACAACAAAATATAAATGACCTATCTACTTAATTTTAAAACCAGTGCAATAGGAAACACATTTTTTTCTTAGTCTAACAATTTATCTGTGCACAAAATATTCTAACAAATCTCCTTATTAGACTGAAAATAAACGCAACTTCATGAAAAACTGTACTCAGAGGTCCCACCTTTTCTTACCTGTTATGTAAATGCTATGTTCATTCTATTTTTGTAGGTATTGATTTCCATGGTTTATATATATATAAAAAAAATAAAGACATTTTCGTGTACTTAATTTGTGGATTTGGCATGTCAAATTGCATTTTTATTGCCATTTTATTTTGTGAATTAACCTCTACATACATTCCTGAAAAGGAATATAAATTAACAAAAATATGTAGATAATAACTGGTGGTGGTTCTATGGCTAAAATAATACTATTGCCAGTATGAGCACATATCAAACAACTGTCAAGGTCAATTCCTAACACCATGTTTTGGTCCGAGTGGTAAATATGAAACTGAACTGCCACAGCCAAACAACACCAAACCAAATAGTAACTGAATCTGTACAATCTCAGTCCTGAACCACTATCCATAAAGCTGCAACATCATTATATTTTGATGATTGTGTCATGTAGATCATGTCATCCAAATGTGAACTGAACACATGAGTAACTGCCCCTTTCTCTATGCAATCAGCAGGCTAGACATCCAAAGATATGCAGTGGAGGAAAGCGGCTGAAGATAAATCTATTTGATTTCTTTTGCTCCGAGAAAGCTGGTCATGAGGAATAAGTTTGCAACTGCAGGAATATTTATGCAACAAATGTTTGTGTATAGTACAAAATTTGATTGACAAAGTGCTTATACAGTGGTTATGTCCATAAATCAGTTAAGTGTGAGCTTTATTACTTTTCTCTACTGTATATACATGTTTAATTATTGTATATACATAGTGTTTAATTAGTGTATATATATATTATTTAATTAGTAATTGTGCATCAAACAATAGTTTCAGTATTTTACAGTCTTGTTATTACTGACAAATAAAATGTGTGGATAAATAAAGTTGTGCTTTCAGCAGGATTTCAATTTCAGGAGGAAAGTTTGTTACCTGTTATTAGAAGTACATATTTATAAGTTTGCTGTATCTATGCTACAAGATAGATTATTTATCTCGATGGATCACAGCTATAATTAAACCTTAAATCACAGAAAACTGCAGAAAATAAAGTGAAATTTAATGTAATATGTGTAATACGTTTTAAACCTAATTTTGATACATCATTTCTTTCTTCCATTATTAGCACAGGTGAACTTCATTTATGTGAGTGACACGTGCTGAGGTTATGGTTTAAATTGAAATTGGCACAAGCCAAATCACATGGCACCAGCAATGGCATAAAATTGAGTACAGTGGCACAAACTGTCACCTGTAATGCTATTCTTTATTAATTTATCTTTTTAATCTATTTCAACCTGACTGATCTCATCAAATATCGATTTAAGGCAATAAGTGTAAAAACAAGTGCAATCAAACCTCTTTATTGTCCATAATTTAGCAGGACCATAGTAGTGTTCAACCTTCTCAAGTGGCTAATATCAGTTTAAAGAACTTGTACAAATGAATAAAGGATAAAACTCTCAACTTAACCCACCTGTGTCATTATGAAATAAATTCAATCTTCATATCAATCAGTGAGCTGTCCTGTGAGGCCCAGCATCTCTCCAAAAACTCAAACACTATCATTGTACAAATGAAAAAAAGGATAAAAGTCTTTAATTAACCTACCTGTATCGTGTTGAACTCCAAATTCAATCTTCATGTCAATCAGTGAACATTCCTGTGAGGCCCAACATCTCTCCAAAATCTCAAACACCGTCACTGTGGTCTTGCTCATGATGTCCAGTTCTGTTGGGCCAATCTCTATGCCTCCACGGACAAGTTTGGCTGCCACACACTGCTCATATGACCACTGTGGGTCATGGTTGGCATCATCCTGTGGGTAACATCAATGTCAGGGGTTTAAAAGTCTCCAAAAATCCACCTGCCCAGTCAGGCAAGTACTAGAAATTGTTACTTGCCCAGTCAGGCAAGTACTAGAAATTGTTACTTTCCCAGTCAGGCAAGTACTAGAAATTGTTACTTGCCCAGTCAGGTAAGTACTAGAAATTGTTACTTGCACAGAAAAAACTCTTACTCATGCAGTTATAATAGAAATCTTAAAGTGATGTTAGTGACCTAAATTCAATTATGTGAAAGGTACATTTTCCAGAATTTATTCTGTGATCCTTCTAAGACTAGATGTAATTAATTACTAATTGAGACCAGTCTGTTCTCCAAGTGACAACTACTTTTCATTCATGATGAGTGTAGGCCTAGTGCTTGTATGAGCTTGATCAGAATAAACAAACAAAAGAACCCCCCAAACTTCCAGTAGAAAGTATTCACTTGGAAATATTCTTGATATAGTATCCTTTTCATTAATGGGAAACACTGGTCAGCCCCAAATCAGTATCATCACTTGCATGATCAGAAAATTCACTCAACAAATGGAAATTTCTAACTTGCCATTGCAAGTTGAAAAAGTGAAATTTCAATCCATGAATGCTTCTAGTCCTTATAAAAACTATTTATATTGCTAACTGCACATCAGAAAACGGGATTTGGTCTTGGGAGTCACATTAGGACAAAAAAGTTATATTAAGCCCAGCCAATTAGAGTTAAGTACCTTGTTCAAGCACATGTGACGGTGACAGACCTTACCTGACCTAGACAAGATTCAAACCCATGCTTATGGTCACACAAGTCATCCACAATAACCATGGAGCTAATGTGACTACTTGGTCAGGAGACTGATATGAATCAAAATTGTTACTGTTCGCCTTTGAACATGTTACTTATCTTTATCCACATAGCACCATCAGTACAAGTAGATTTTTCAAACCTTGCATAGGAAATAAACAATTTTTCAATCAATCAATAAGAAATTGTTTAATCCATGGTGTTTCTCAGTAAAATTGATATTTTTCCAACTCTAGTGATTGCAGTATCAACAATTTCAACTAAAGTTAGCAAATGACTTCTATAAATTATATTAGCAAAGAAACGATACAAAATTTTAGGCAGGTTTTTCCAATTCTTATGTACCAGACAAGGTTGCTGCTACAGTCACAATGGCTCAGAGCAAACTAACAAGGTTTTTCTCATCAACTATATCATCTGCAGAACCTCAGTTGCAGTCACAAGCACCTATTGAAATGGAGAACTGCAACTGAATTGGAATGAATACTAAAGCTAAACATTTCTGAGTATTTGTTTCCAAGTGGCTCAGTTATTACTCATGCTTACTGTATGATCCAAATAGCGGTGTGCATAAAAACTGGTCAAACCCATTTACAACTGGATGCATCAACTTTATATTACATTAGTTCACCAGTTTTTCAAATCCCATGTTGCGGGTCTGAAACAGCTTCAGTTGCAGCCACACTTCAAGGAAAGCTGTCAAAAATGTCAACATAAAGTCACACTTCAAAGAAAGCTGTCAAAAATGTCAACAATACAAAGCCACACTTCAAGGAAAGCTGTCAATGTCAACACTGTAGTCACACTTTAAGGAAAGCTGTCAAAAATGTCAGTACTGCAGTCATTTCAAGAAAAGCTGTCAAAACTGTCAACACTGCAGTCACACTTCAAGAAAGCCATAAAAAATTTCAACACCGCAGTCACACTTCAAGAAAGCTATCAAAAATATTAACATTGTACAGTCACACTTCAAGAAAGCTGTTAAAAATGTCAACACTGCATTGACATATTTCAAGAAAGTCATCAAAAATATCAACACTGCACAGGAAAATAGCTTTAACCCTTAACTTTATGCAAGCGCCTTTGGATGCCTCTACATCACTCTCATTGAAATGCCTTTCAACGTCTGCTGTATACATCAGCCATTTTGAGTGTGTTTTCATAGCAATACTTTCACGGAAAACTCCGTATTAAATACTACATTCACTGATGTGAATGACCATTATGTCAGATCACGTGGTCGCTGTTTAAGATCTGTTCGTAATCTGCTATTTAAAGTAACTGGGTCGTATTCTCCACTCTCCAAAATGGAGACAGCTGATTTCGCTCATTATTTTCTTGAGTTTGCATGATTAGAATCACAACTATGAAAGCTTCAATAACTTAGGTAAAGGTTCTGATATTGTTGTAGGCAACAATTAGTTTTTATAAATCATCAAATTCAGATGATTTAGTGATGCAGATGCAGACAAAAAACTTTTAAATGGAGAGCATGAGAAATGGCAGCTATGGTTGCTCACGCAGCTTCACTGGCTTGACGGTGAACGAGTTCTCTCAAGATTTTAAAGCACATAAAAAATTCTTCCGTGAAAAATAATTATACAGCTGTAACGATCAGATTTTACTCTTAAATCTTAGGTTAGATGTTTTCTCAGAAATGGAAACTATTCTTTACGACGATATATATATATATATATCACTTTTACTTGACACTAATGGTAATCCTCATGGATATCATTCTTAATAAAACAAACTGATATTTCTAGTGAGAAACAAGCTTGTTATATACATAAAGTACCTCAATAATGGCACAATGTGCATTTCCATTGTTTGTAACATACATATTACTGACTGCACTGATCTGTCATTCGAGAGGCCAATTCGAGCTGGTAGGACCTATATCCGCAGCTCATCAGGTCTCCATTCCAGATCAATAGCTTCCTAAGACTTGGCTTCATGACTTCTGCTGGATTTGCCGGGAGAAATCTTTTCCCTTTTTAAGCTATGCCCCGACAGATGGAGTTTCCTCTAGTAGGGTTACCTAGAATCTGTCTCAGTATCTCAGGGGAATGGAGATGGTATCTCTGGGGTAAGGAGATGTACCTCCCTCCACCTCCTACCTATTTTCCTAAGGTATCATGATTGGGTAACATATTCGAAGAAGAAACCAATTTTTCCTAGTAAATATATTTCTCTGAAAATACTTGCCCGATCATAATACACATACACCCTCCCAGCCTCCCTGCAGTTGCATCAATTGGAAGCATGCACTCTGCTCCAGTAATAATGGGGATATTCTTACATTGTGCCGCCAAGACTTATATGTAAAGTGAGATAACTCTGCCCAACTGCCAAATAGGTCGGAAAACAACTTTTAGCTCTCTTTAGCTAAAAAGTAGTATCTGGGAGAGCTGGATTTGTGAGGTAGTAGTAGTTCTTCTCCCAAGGTATTATGATTGGATAAAGTATTTGAAGAAGAAACACTTGTGCTAATGGACAGATGGATGATGGACATTAAGTTATCCCAAATGTACTTCCGGTCTGTGTCAAGCTGTGTTTATAATACTATTACATACTTTAAAGAATGTTTCCAGTTTAGGTGGACAGAATCTGTAGCCCTCTTTGACCCCTGGGTGGCGCTTCAGAAACGACCCTGTTGCAACTCGTCTTGTCACCCATTCTAGTGGAATCATGTCACACTTGTATGCAATAAAAGCAGTATCTGTGTGTTGGCTGATGAAATGTGTCTTGATACCTGAAAACAAAAATACATAAAGCAAGGTCACACCAGGCGATGTTGGCATAATTGTCACTCATTCATGAAATTTCACTTTTCCATGCTTGAAAGTTAAATTGACCTTATCTTGCCAAACACTGGTGCCAGTCAAACATGCACAGTTACAACTTTAATGGCAATGACACTAATGTAAACTCAAGAAAGCCAGTTTAATCCCAAGCCTTTCCTAGCCCCCCACCAATTAAAAAATATGAAGACATTTTGTCTGAAAGCATATCAAAATTAGATGATTCATCTCTTAAAGAGTGTTAGTCAACTAGTTTTTATTTTAGTGTTTAAGGGCTGTTCCAGTAAAATATATGTAGGACCCAGAGAAGGCACTTTTAATGTTGAATAGTCACCCATAGATGCAATTTAAAATTTTGTATTGTTTTCATATCAACTCTTTGGGTATTCTGAGTACCCTGGCATATATTTTCAAAAAAGTGCCTTCCCTGGGGTACCATGTATGTTTAAATGGAATAGCCCTAATGAAGTTGAACCACATTTCTTAATATTAAAAATAGGAAGTTTTCAATACTTTAATAAAGTACAAGTATTTTGTGTTTTTATTTGTGTATTATTCAACTTTCAGAGCCAGTTACGGAAATATAAGACATGATCTCTTACTTACATCTCATTATCTTCCCCTTCACTAGGCTCTATCTGGCCAGGAAGAAATCATTTTGTCCAAAACGTCGATTCCAGTGTGACCCATGCAAACTTTGCAAATCCTCACATTTTTGCCCCTTAGTCTACCAAACCTATCCCCTCAATTTTGATCACGGCCCAAAATCATTACACATGTCCTTATGCTATGACCTTTGAACCTTTCCATGGGACCCAAAAAATGAAAAAATAATACTCATGTTGAACATGTACACACTCAAGTATACTACTAAGCTGATGAATGATCAAGAGGACAATTAGGAAAAGACGGCATCGGTGCTCAGCTGACAATATACTATACCATCTGGTCTTCTCTGAGAATCCTCCCAAATACGTGTTTAAAAGTCAAAGATGGTTTAAAATGCTGCTTGCCTTTCCTTTTTACATTTTTCTAGAAACAGGAAGCCATTTGTCACATTTATTTTGGGGTATTTTTGTCCCTTCTTTTGCTTTGACTGCAAGATCTGAATCTCCTGATCATTTTATTTTGTAGACTGATGACTTTTCTAAATTTCTTGTCCCTCTTTCCATTCCCGTTTCCACCACCAAAATTTGTCACGCTGGGATATGTTTATTATTTTCTAAATCAAAAATGTGATTTACTGTATTCAGTGGATGTGTTTTTGGTGAAATAAAAAGCAAATGTCACTATGGATTAATTAATTAATGGATTAAAATAATGACGTATTATATTGCAAAACAATGCGATATGTATTTTCCTGGCAATACTAACCTCTAATGTATGGATGGATATATAGAACATCCTAATATCCTTAATGTTTAACAAAAGTTGTTTCTGAGTTCACGTTCTCTAGATTAATGAAAATAAAAATTTTCAAAAGCTTACACCTGTTTTTGCCAAAATCTACATTCAAATATGATAGAACTGAGTTATAAATATGCACATTTCCTCTAATGCACAAACTACATAATAAAAGTTTGTCACAAACACGATGAATTAAATAAAACTGAAACATGATCCAGAAAAGAAGAAGTAGATGGTGACATCTCAAACTTCTCTACCTGGGGTCCACAAGATGAGTCGACAGTCAAATGTACAAATTATTTTCAAATAATTTCTGTCCAAACTGCACATTTGCATCCTGAGCAAAAGATGAATCATACATGTACTGGATTTTGCATTTTGACCCCGGGGTCACTACTTAGGGGCGTGGCTGTTGGAATTTAGGATGGGATTTTTAATGGCAAGCCATTTCAATTATTCATCTGGGTCTTTTTTATATAATTAATTTGCCACTGGTATGTGGATTCAAGGAATACCTTAACAGAAGATCCAGACCTGCCAACCCTAACAAGACCGTCTCAGTAAGGCAGTTGATTGTTTTCTGTAAGTCTGACCTGTTTTCAGCAAGGTGTAACAAAATGTCATGTACTGCTATTGTCAAGCTGGAAAACATTTAAAAGTCCACAAGTGTCATTCAAGACATGAACCAATGGTAAAAATTGTGCTGCACTAAAAAGTTTGTAATGTTTATTTGAATCTTAATTACCTCCAGTACTGTTTCACAAACTGCAGTTCCAAACCCTATGTAGCTCAACGGCTTCCTGCCATCTCTCTACTTGATGTAATCCTTTAAAAAATTTAAATTTCGTGCGGTCCATGGTGATGGCGTTCATCCTCCGTCATGTGACATACACAAATCTACATATGATGTCCACTAAATGTAATTATTGCCTTTCCTGCTATTTTCCACCAATGATCAGAATATTACTTTTATTCTTCTGTGCTTTTAAAAACTTTTAATAGGTGTGTTGTCCCTTTTTGTCCTGACCTGTCTCTTGTTGGATGTCCATTTTAAGAATGCCAACAGCTTGATCATTCAAACATTTTGCATCATAAAATACATACAATATAAAGCATCTGAGGTACTTCTGAAAAGTTAGTCATGTTCTCTGACCAACTCCAATGAATCTAATATGAAACCTAGATCCGAACAAAACACAGACAAGCCAGTATCAGCATTTTACCGCAAACAATCTTATTACCATAATTTGTGCTTTTACTCATGAAGTCCATAATTTAAGGGTCATTTCTGCAAGACTTCAGGCAAAACTGTAAGGTGTGGCAGGTCTGGAATATCAAGCAAGAAGTAACTGCCCCCTACTTCTAATCCACTTTTTTTTATATATACTGATTTCATTAGGTCAAAGCAGAAACATTCCTCAGATAACTAATTAATATCCAATTTTGTTTTGATGATTCCTGCCTACCAGCACTGTTCAGCAGCTCCAATATGGCTGCCGTGGTTGCTGTGGAGATGGCTGCCTTCCCCTTCATATCATGTGCTCTTTCTCCATCTCCAGCTGTGATGCGATCTTTCGACTCAATCAGAACCTTGCCAGGTTGGTCTGGAAGATCATATACAATCTTGGTCTTTCCTTCAATGACCTTGGAACCAATTTTAATTTCTGAAAAAATATATTGATTTACAAAATTGTTGACAAATTCTACATTTTCTATTTTTAGAAACTCATTTAGCCCCAATATCATCATCATCATCTATAGGCACAAATTGCTACTGTAAAAGCAGATAGTTCAAATAAAATCTCAGGACCAGATTTAAGGACTTTTTAACAGCTTTCTTAAATTTAGTTAACCCCTTTTTTAAAGTCAAATTTTAAACTTTTTTTAAAACCGTATTTATATCAAATCCATCTTCCAGTAGATAAAATAAATTGTGACAAGTGTGTATTGAAATATAAACATCAACATATAAACAATAATGTTATAATAATAATAATAATAATAATAATAATAATAATATACTGTCATAACTAATTTTCCCACTGGATGTGTACTTTGTCAAGTCAATGCATTGTGTCTTCCAAGATGTGTCCAATCTCCACATTTTACTTTTTCTGGGATTCTAACATATTATTTTATTTTTCTTCAAGATGATTTAATTTCCAGGCATTTCCTTTAGATCTTTATGTAAGACAGTTTGTTTAAATGGTGAATGTTAATTCACATGTGGCATCTACCTTCTCACTGAAGCTGTCAACTTTAACTGTAATTGTTTAGGAGAGAAACCTTGTCCAAATATGGGTTTTGCTACATCATAAGGTGGAAACGAGATTTGTAGCTGACATAATTTTTCTCAGAATCTGTCTTCAAAAAAGAAATCATTAATGACTGTTCACAGGATTCCAAATTGATTGCTGATTCAAAAGTACTTTACTTCTCATCTGCGAGGAAGGTAAGGTATACTTTCCCATCTTTTCCAAAACTTGATACACATATTACATGTTGCCATGGACTTGTACCTTTTTGAATTCTCTAATCTTTGATTATTTTGGGACCTACAATCCATTTGTGATTGAGTATGCATTTGCATATTGTTAAAGCAGATGACAAGGTGAACATTCACTATGCTTCATCAGCCATTTGCATTGACTGGCTTACGGAGAGCTATACATAAACTGCTTTCAGAAGTTTCAGCAAAACCCTATCACAGTCTGGCAATAAGATAAGAGATAATACAAAAGGTATCCAAACAAATTTAATGTGTGATAAAATAAAAGATTACGATGCTTAGTTTACCTCCAAAATAATAAAATAGGTGAAAACAAAATTCTTAATAGTAACAAGTCAAATAATACTGAATTTCGAGGACATTTAAAGTGCTGTTAAAGCATATTTAAGTCATTTTTCAAAGGCTTTACCCGCTTCAAAATTGGTGTGACCATGAAAGCAGTCTTTATATAATCAGGATCAATACAGAAGATGTGCTGATGTGTTCCCATCCAAAATACTACTCAGTTACACATCCCCACACTGTCCCTTCCCAGTGTAGCTGAGAGAAGCACTGGAATGTATAGCATGTCTTTGGGATTCCATCTAGGTATCTGTTATGGTCATGCATAAAAGCAACAAAATCTATCATTAATGTAGTGGTCTGGAATGGAGATGGAAAAAGGTCACTGTACACAAAATGGTACCCCAATCTGATCAAAATCAGATCTGTACAGTCCTATATAGCGACCTCATAGACACAAATAAAAGTTCACATTTGGTTGACTTGTGGAATTCCCAGTCCATTTATTTTTATTAGCCTATCAGATGAAGCATTACAAATGCGTGTTAAAGACAATCATCATTAATAACGTTGCCAAATTTTGGAAACCTACTAAGACCATACAAGACTTTTTTGAATAATAATTATTCAACAAAACAAGAACAATAAACCAGGTGTACAGGCTTTCTGTAGTAAAATACTGATGAATAAATAGCTAGATCATACTAAAAGAATTCGAACCCATATACATATTTCATTGTGTATTTTACAAGGAGCTTATGATCTTTATCCTGTGCCAATTAGTCGAATTTATAAACACCTGTAAAGCTATAATGATATTAACATGATTATCATCGAGGACTACTTGCTATATACAGGGAATGGGACACAAGAATTGTAGCAAATAAGTCTGGTTACACTGGAGAATGTTCATGTCTATTTTCTATACAACTTGTATTATGGGTCAGTTAAATTTTTAAATTTGGCCTATTTCTTTTTGTTTATGTCAACAAATGTCATACTGCAGTCCTGATACTGTTCTACTGATCTTGAGGGCTGCTACTCTCAAATTGTCTGCCTCTCCCACAGTCACTTACCCACGTTGTGAAAAGACATGTTTTGTACTATTTATTACAAGATGTCAAAACATGGCTCATTTAAAACAACAAATAACCTGAACACAGATTTCAACATTAACTTTTAGGATTATAATTGCTATGTTGGATATATCTCATTACTTAAGCACAGATCAGAGCAATGTCATTATAGATAAAAGTCAAGGGAACAATGAAAAGATGAAAGAAATATATTTTAATAGACTAAGAGGACCAATGGAAGACATATACAAAAATGGAATGAACAGTGTAGCATACACACATACTCAACAAAGAAATAATGGAAAAGATAGTAGCTTTTCTTAAATCTATTGCTTCAGTTTGTAGAATTGTTCATTATGACAATGTGCAGGTAATAACCAGTGCTCAAAGAAATCTGATAGCCCAACACATAGGGCTCTCTAATTTCAGATCAGGCCCCTCCTGTATTTTAAGTGAGGTGCCCATCTGGATTGTCAACAAAAATCTAATTTACCAGAAAAAAACGTTGATCACGCTGATGAAATGCAGAAATTGTTAAGATGTTAAAACACAGAATATTATTATACATGTGATTCTACCACAGGTGGCACAAAATACCATTTTGGATATTTATGTGCAGCACAGAAATTGGCCAGAACCAGTCTAGTAGGTACCGGATCTGTTCAGCAATTGTTGTTAACTGGTGCAATGACACGTGTCCACATTACGGGATTATACAGAACAAGTTGTTAATTGATTACTTTATTGTGGCAGTCTGGAGATAGGAGTTTAGACCAAATACAAATACTGTCATGATAGATTTTGTGTCTTAAATTAAAATTGGTTGTCCTTTGGAAGAGTTGAGATGAAAAGGAAAAACTACCCAAAAAATGATTTCGGCAAAACACCTAAGTATTTCAATTCTTAAATGGTCTTGTTTAATTGCAATTGCACTGTTCAAGACGTTTGAAGTTACAAGTTTAATGAATAATAACTGGAGCTGTCCCTTGCTCATGCTTACACTAGTGTAATGCAACACAGGTTA
Source organism: Megalonaias nervosa (assembly GCA_016617855.1). Taxonomy (NCBI): domain Eukaryota; kingdom Metazoa; phylum Mollusca; class Bivalvia; order Unionida; family Unionidae; genus Megalonaias; species Megalonaias nervosa. The sequence continues at coordinate 58,211 of JAECUM010002562.1, forward strand.
AACATTAAGTGGCCTCTATCAACAACATCAAAAGTGTCAAGATAAACTATACAAATCATGACATGGTTAAGAAAGCTAATGAAAATAAACACCATTGATCCACTGAGTAACGAGGATAATGAAGAAGCAATTGGACAATGGCTGACCTCAGCACATGGAGGAAAACATTGCTTGACATGAAATATTTTGAGATCCAAACAAATACACACAAGTAATCTTTTCATATTTACAGTGCAGCAATTGCAAATGTTGTGTGACAAATAATATCAACAAAAATAAGGGCAATTATGGCAATATGGATATTGGAGTCAGAACTTCTGGAATTCAAAACAGTGCTTGTTATATTTTTAAAGTCACCAGCCCTGGGGCTGTATCTAAAAATTTTTGTCTTTGAGCACTGATAACTTTAGTCAATTTTGTGGAATTATTTTATTTGTGTTTGGATTTTACAGATACATTTTATTCTTACTGGTGAACACAAGTACAGATATTTCCTAAGTAATTTGTCACTCAATATTATAGAAATATTGTTCGATTCAGTGTAAATGTATTGTAAAATATTCCCATTATAGAGAATGTGTTACAAAAACTTATCTTTACTCTTTGTTCGAATTCACGCAGTGTGATTTTCATATGGATCCTAAAAGTTTAAATGACTAAACTGTCAGAAAAATTCATTGCATCTAATGCAACTTTCTCTCTACCTATCATTTTAAATTTCTAAATGTATTTATTTTAATCTATTATTACAGGGATGTTAAAATTCTAGTTATTTTTTGGGGGGGGTATGGATGAAATGTGTTTATTCTAAATTAAGCGATTTAAAGCAGTCTCCTCATTACAGAAAATTTTAAAGCCTGAAATACAACTTCCTGTACTTTACTATGCATATATTCAACTATCATGACCACATGAAAATTCACACATTAATTTTTAAGCATTTTTCGATTGTTTGGACCCTTATTTAGATCTATGTAAATATCAATTTTTCAAAAATTTAATACTGCAACATTTACGATCAGCCATCATTAACCGTCATATCATATTAAATACAGAACACATAAATAAATTCAAATATACACTTGTTAACTGAAAAAAACCCGATATATATCACATTCCATGGATAATACTCCCCGAACGACATTTTGTGTTTGCAGACAGTCGCGGAAATTGTCACGCGTCTACAGAATAAGCAAAATCTATTAATATCTCAGTAATTGTCAACAACAGTTTACCTTTGGTACCCATTTTGCAACCTTTAACAAAAATAACTCGCTTAAGCCTGTTGACAAAATTTCGTGGCCTGAAAACAGCGTTCGAAAGTTCAATTTTCGGCCACACGTGGTCACAAAGAAGAAAACACCACCACGTGACAAAATTTTCCCGCATAAATTAAGCCTAGTGTTCGCTGTTTACGAGGCGGAAATTACCTCTTAGAGCACCTAACCAATGGGCATCTCTACAGTCATTGGCGGCGTGTTCAATCAGCTGTGTGTGGTGCAACGGGTGCAGCAGGATCGATGATAATAATGGAAGGATCTTAAATAGCAATTGGTAAGGTTTTCTTCGATCCGAAACAATTATTCAGGCATAACATATCTGAGCAGAAGCTTATAGTTTTTAATTTTTCATTCATAGGCTTTCAAGCCACGTGCGTAATGCTTCAAGGCCACGGTCTTTATAACATGATCTACGTATAAAGGCAACGTGTTCATTTATAGGTTTAGATCTGGCTAGAATACGAAGGTTGTATTTTAGCATAGTTTCCACTGGTAGATTGTTGTTATATTGGTTGAAGTTACTGAAATACTTAGCACAATTAAAAGTGCGCTTGAAATAAGGACCGACCATTCAGGGACGGGGTGGGGTTAGTGACTGATGCGGGTCAGGACTTAACATTGTAGGACTAGGGGTGGTTTGGGGGATTTGGTTGATATATTGGGAGAACTCGCCCCTACGTATCTGGAGATATATATAACATGTATTATGCATTCTTTGGCAAAATTTGATATGTACACTTCATTTCATACAATTCCATTCCTCTTGACCAGATTGACCAGAGATCACTCTGCTTGCCACAACAGTGTTAGAGTAATTATATCAGACTGTTTGATTAAATCAATCATAAACTCTCCTGAAGAATACATTGATCAATAGACACTCTTTGAGAAACCAGATAAAATATGTTCATTGAAATATATCACACATTTATCGGTTACTATAAACACCGAAATACGCTGAAAAACCGAAATACACACCGAAATACACTTGTATTTACATGTTCTCAGTGTATATATCGGTGTAAACATAGGAATTATGATTTGTTTTTCTTTGAATAGTATTACAGAGCAAAATAAAATATGACTGGAGCGATTTTGATAACGAATTGTTTCCTTTTTTTCCTAGTTAAGGTGGCGCTCACCAGTTATTATGTACTTTTGAGAGAGTGATGTATGTAAGGTGAAGTTGTTTGGATTAAAACATGCAGAGTGGTGAGAATGTTGGCATACCTCTATGCTACTTTCATGTAATGTGGCTGACATTTTTTTGGACATTGTACTTTTGGAAATTGTAAATGATCTTAGCACACTGCTAACTAAAATGACTGCTCCCTTGTGCTCCAAAACTCAACCTGAATTTGTCTAAAGTACACTATCCTTGGCAGCTATTCAAATAGGGAAAAAGAATTTTGCCAGACTAGACAATACCAGCTTATGAAAGTGCAATGAATGAATTACCAAATATATAAAATGTAAAAAAAGTTATCGGCTCTTTTTTTTTTTACAATTTACCTCTGAAGTTCGGGAAGTGAAAATGAGCAAGTGGAGCTAGCACTTTTTTGAAAGGTGCACATCTGGAGTAAGGCCAAGCTGTATATTCTATAACCCATATTACACCCATCAATCATACACCAAAATAAAGGGAATTAGAGGTTCTTTGAACAATACCTAAAATATACAGTCTTTTTTAAATAGCCAGTTTAACTAGTGAGGAAACCCGGGGAAATTCTTTTTCTTTAAAATTCTAACCCTATGCTAAATACGCTACCAGGCGAAGTGGGCGAAAAAGTCGCCTGGGAAACGTAAACTTCGCCTTCTGTTAGGAAAGTGAAAACGACTTCGCCCTCTGATTTTTCGGACGTAAAATGACTATAGATTATGGCTTTGAGATGCCCCCTCGTTGTAGCCATTAAGTTCTGGCACTGTTGTAACCCAAGGCCAAATGTATTTACGTGGTGTTGATACCAATCAGCTTACGGCGACAAAGAAATTCTTGCACATTCACGTGCAAGTTTTAATAGATAACTGACCATAAACCTTTCCGAAGTATGATATCACTGCTTGATTTCATGAAGTTGGGCACACTTTGCTATGATGAAAATGTACCAAATTCTGTTTTGAAATTTAAACATCAATATGCAAATAGTAATTTGCTTTTAAAAAAATATGGTCGGTGAAGAGCGTTTTCTAATTTATTTCTTTTTTTTAATAAATGGAGATTTTAACGGCCGTATTTGCGTATTTTCTGTATAAAATCAGTTTGAAACCGTAAATGAACTTGTAATGGCGGACATCGCTGCGTATATGATATACCACTTCATTAAACTGTCTGTATTCGTAAATAATTGGGCAAATAGGTTCAGGAAAATATATAATATAATGAAAACAAAGTTTAAATATTATGTGATAGGAGATTTAGCCTAAATATTTAATAATGTAGGTCAGAAACGTGATAATCTCTGTTGTGGAATTCGAAACAATGCTGTAAGGTCAAGGTTGTTTTCTGAATTTTCGTGAAAATACGAAAAATATATATAGTAATGAAGCAAATACTATTTAACCAATGCATATCGTTATTACCAGTAGGTAGACACATAACACAATCATAAATATGCAGTCCTATTAATGAATTTTTGTAACGAAGCAAGAAAGTGAGTAGTTATATTAAGAAAAGCCCTCTTTGTGAAAATAGATGCACTCGCACTGTGCAATACGAATTCTTGGATTTTCGGTTGGGGGAAAAAGGGTCCAGTTTAGTTATATATCGACTTTAGTGCTTCAGTGTTGTCTATGAACAGTTACAGCAATGTTTTATCGGGAACAATGAAATCAGGACGAAGAGTATGGTTTGAAGTAACTTGTGCATTTATTCCTATGTATATGTATTAGGGGTTGTTTCAAAGAATGGTAGAAATCATTTTGACTGCAATTTTACACAAAACTTGTAGAAAATAAAATAATTAAGTGGTAGTTTATTAAGCATTTTTACCAACTTGCAGTTACAAGACTCTAATCTTGTTACTGCTATCAGTTAAAATTAATTACAATGTATAGCTTCTGATGTGCTTTTTAAGTCATATGTCCAAAACACACTGCATTTACTTCAATTCAAACACACATACACTGCAAGTATGAATAGAATGGGTATGAATATAAAATTTTTTATATGCGTACAAAATATGTTGATACTAACATATAACACACATTTTTCAACTTAAAAATAAGGCATTGCTTAAAACTGTTAAAAGCATACTGAGAAATAGAGCACATCATTAAAATAAGATAATGCAGCTAGCTATCTACCTATAATCTATCTATATATATATATATATATATATATATATATATATATATATATATATATATCATGTTTCTTGCTTTGGTCTCACTTCTCCCTGTTTAGCTCCCACTTCTTGTTTTGCTCCGACTTCTCCCTGTTCTGACCAAAAGGAGAAGTCGCTTCTCCCTAAATTTAAGTCTAGCTTGACCCCTGTAAAGACTGGTCGTTCTGGAATGGAGGTAATCTCCAGAACAGATGGTGCAAGTCGATTTAATTCATATTGTTTTAAGTCATTGAATTGATGTTCCAATTGACTGCACACACCTTTACTGTCCTCCCTTTGGTCCAACTTCTTATTCAAATTAAGAAAACAATCATTTTTGAGTCGCTGAATTCGGAAGGGACAGTGAAAGTCGGTTTAATGCAGTTTTGAAGTAGCTTATCTCATTTTCAATTTGACTGCATTCATTTTCAACGAAACATTCAGCACAAATAGACTCTAATCAAAATATTGATTTAAACCGTGGTAAGAGCATGTTGGCATGTAAGTCCTATTCCCGAAAGGACCACATTTGCTGTAAGAACCTATACACGCTCATTATTAAAACAATGTGTTAAATGATATGGAAAATGAATTAATAGACATAACAATTTCATTTGTTAAAATCATGGATTGCAACTGATAATAAAACTTGGTTGATCCGTTTTGCATACGGGTAAGTCCTTTTCGCAAAAAGGATACCATTTGCTGAAAGGATCTTTTTGGAAATACTTTACATACAAAAAAAATATATATTAAATGTCATGTATAACAAATCACTACACAATATCATTTAATTCGTGAAATATAAGTATCAATTGAAACTGAAAAACAAAGTCACAATAGTCGGTAAATATATAATTTTTAATGAGCTTTTCGTAACTTTTCGCAATATTTCTGTAATTTTTCGTAACATTTGTAAATTTTTGTTACTTTTCATAACTTTTCGCATTTTAGTCATGCCATACAGATAAATAGATATCTTGATGAATGACATTGTTTGTCATTGTTATTCTACAAATGAATATTTTGATCGAATTTAAATGATTCCAAGATTTTAATTAGTCTATTTGTGCCGAATTTTTCGTTGAAATGAATGTACACATAGGCGACACTTTTATAATTTTCATGTTTCTCTCTATGTATCCGTCTGTATATTCTGTCCAACCGATACATTATTAATATTATATGCTTTTGAATTCATTGACCTATGCATTTCAAAGCCTACTTCAGCTCATGCTATGTACGAAATCCCAATTTGTAATTGCAATTGACAAAGATTCTTAAAATCAATGATTTGGTATATTCATTAAAATCCTTTGAAATATTACACCAGCCGTAAGTGTTCACTGATACCAGTCACGTCCTGCACACGTTCTATGAAGATCAACAATGTCAAGCACATTGAAGAAACTGCACCCGTTTGCAAAGTCCGAAAGTAAACTTCGCATCACCTATGGGATTTTTCTTCCAGAATCAGGGCGCATGTCTAACAATGGAGAGAAATATGCAGTTTTCTGTGGAAATTTTAAAAAATGTATCATCCAGCAATTATAAGGGATCCTGTACCAATGTCAGTAAGTGGTGATGGTAACTGTTTATACAGAGCAGTTTCAAGAGCACTCACTGGTTCAGAAAACTTTCACTTGAAAAAGAACAGTATGCACAAAAAGAGGGTCACATGGCTAATGGAGGGGGGTCTTTCAAGTAATTTGTTACTGGCTGAATACATAGGGAAATTTCCTGGTTTAATGCCACATGGAAACTTGCGACAGAATATTTGCGGACACCTGTTTTCGATGACATTACAGAAATGGCTGAAAAAATGAAACCGCATCAAATATTAAATAAACTATCTTCAAAATATGATGAACTGTCCCAACCGAAAGGACTTCAACAAATTTATGTTGAAAATAAAAAAATAAAAAAATCAAAGGGCAGAAGAGCTCCAGGACACTCCAACAATATTGCTGACCAAATCAAACAAATCGAAAATTTGATAACTGAAAATAACTAGTTTGTACAATCTGTATCAGGACCAGCGGTAAACTCCCTTGTGTAATTTTGTACACAGATGAACAAATAACGGACATTATGAATCTTTGTTGCTCCAGGCAGACTATATTTGTCTTTGACAAAACTTTTATGCTTTGTAAAATGCATATGACGGTGACATGTTACAAGCAACTGATGGTTTGTCATACATGCCCAATCATGTAAAGAGTAAATAATTCGTATAAATTTGAGTCAAAGTTTATTTTGCTTATTATTATTCAAACAAATACAAACGAAATGAAAGATTAATGTATGTACATATATAATGTTATGTCGGAGAGTACTTTTGATTCTTTTCACTTTCATTTTGTGTATGTATTGTTACATGTAGACTCGTACAATAATAATAAGAGAAAGGAGTGAAGACAACAAGCTTTGTATATTTTAACAAAATAATTCATTTCCCTAGAAAAAAATGTAAAAGTTGGAAAATAGGACTTTCGGTTTGTGAATATAATCCAAAATTTAATCCTAAGAATGAAAAATACAAGTCCTGTCATTAAATAGTTCTATTAGAATCCAGGTTCGAATCTCGACGACGTTCCAGTATGGAAGGCGATGATGTCATATGTGGTTCTTGTACAAATAGCAACAATTCCTGAGTTGAATCAGTTTATGTTTCTGAATAATTCCAGAATAAATTTCCACTGAATTTCTTTCTCCCAGAATTTATAAAACAGTACACTCGTTTGGTTTTCTAGAGAATAAATTATTAAATTCCTAAAACAAATGAACTTCAAAAAGAATTTCGAATCGCATGAAAATAATCATTACAATAAAATGTAATGAAACAAAAATAAAATATAAAGAATTTTAAAACTAACACACAAGCAATTTAATTACATATACGTAACAGTATTACTACGATTCTCAGTTGATCATATCTGTCGAACCAAGTACGACCTAGTGATGCCATTGCATGAATGTAGCTATAATGACGAAAAAAGTAAATAATTCGTATCAAAATCGCTCCAATCATATTTTATTTTGCACTGTAATACTATTCAAACAAAAACAAATCATAATTCCTGTGTGTACACCGATATATACACCGAGAACATGTAAATACAAGTGTATTTTGGTGTATTTCGGTTTTTCAGTGTATTTCGGTGTTTATAGTCACCCCACATTTATATACACAGCCTGTACAATAATAATAATAAAAATTATATATCATTTAATTTGACTATTTTTTGTTCCAAATGTAAATTATGCAAGAGTGGGATAAAGAGTTGAGTTTGTAACAAGTCGGGAAATCTCTAGTGAAGTCTATTGCAAGTTCTGGTTTGGTTTTTGGCAGTCATTGTTGCAGTTCATTAATTTTTTGTTTCCTTTGTCCAGGTTTTTGTCCCTTTGTCTTCTTATCTTTATCCAGTCCTTTTTTGTGGACTGAAATTTTTTATGACTCAGCAAGCTTTAATTCTCCAGTGCAAGCTGAAGCATTCCTCAGATTTTTATATTGTCCAGATACAAACTCAGGTATCATTTGTAAAGATTCAGTGAGCAATTTTGTCTTCCAATCAACTGTTTAAGAATGTGGTTCTTAGATTCACTTACATTTATTATTATTCTTCCATTTGTAGTCTGTCTGGTGGATACTTAATGGGTTATTGACTTTTAGATTGATATTTGTCTTTGATCTGTTCTGACAGTAATTAAGAAATTTGCAGAAATTCCAGCACAGTGGTTTTCAAAAATGTTACATTTATCATGAAAGCGCTTAGTGTTATCAGTGTCGACTACTCTCTCTCTCTCTCTTCCCTCCAATTTTTTGTTTCAAGATATTGTTGTAGTCAGTCACTGTAACTGCTCTTGTCTGTTAACATATGCCTAGTTTTTTCTTATAAATGGCATAGAATGTGTTGCTTCAGACAGAACTGCTGTAATCCCGTATGACTTTTCATCGTCGGTGTCAGTTACAAGGTGGTTAAGATTTGAATCGATAACTTTTACTTTTAGATGATGGAAAAAATGTCTTAGTTTCGAAATCACTGTTGTCATGAATGAACATTCGTCCTATATAGATTGGTGGTTCACCTGTTCTAACTTGTTTCACCATAAGTTGCTTGTAACATGTTACTGTCACGTGAGTTTATTTAGTCAGCTGCAAAGACATCTGTCTAGAGCAATACAGATTCTTAACATCTGTTATCTGTTCATCTGTGTATAAAATTACCAAGGGGTGTGGGGTTTACTGCTGGTCCAGATAACGGATCATACAAAAGGTTATTTTCTATTACCATATTTTTGATGTGTCTGATTTGGTCAGCAGAGTTGTTGAAGTGTCCATGAGTTTGTCTGTTCTTTAATTTATTTTTTAAAAAATATTTTTGTTTGTCATAAATTTGTTGAAGTCCTGTTGGTTCGGATAGTTCACTATATTTTGAAGCTTATTTAATATTTGATGTGGTTTCATTTTTTTCCAGTCATTTCTGTAATGTCTTTTAAACATGGTTGTGTGTGTGATTTAGATTTTTTACGTAGCTTTAACAATTTTTCAGTGATATCGCTACGATGACTGCATTGTGACAGTTTATAGTGATGTCCCGCACTGGAGCATCATGCCGCAGACGTGTAGCATGATGTCCCACCCAGTCACATTATCCTGACACCAGGCCGACCAGTCCTAACACTAAACATGGGTGTGTCTGTAAATATTATGTTGTTTGTTGCAAGTTTCATGAGATGTTAAACCTGGGAATTTCCCAACATACTCAACTACACTGGAACCTGTCTTGAAAGACCACCCCTTCTGCCAAAATATAATGGTCTCTCGTGACAGGTGGTCTCTCATGACAGGTCATAACACTGTAATCAATAAGTCTGTACATGGTGAATATGGTCTCTCAAGATAGGTTGTCTCATTACAGTGGTCTCTCAAGACAGGTTTTACTGTATTGACAGATTACTTGCAAGACTCCCCTCCCCAGCCATGTGACCCTCATTTTGTACATTTTGTCCTTTTTCAGCTGAGTATCGTACCTGTGGATCACAACAACTTGATCTTTATAGGGTTACAAATCAAAAGTTCAGTATTCTGTTTTCCGCAGAACTTGTTGGTTCTTTTAAAAAATCATGTTTAGATCCTGTTGTCCTTTACCAAATAGTGTAATTTTGGGGATGCACCAGCATATGTATACCACATACCACAGTTGTCTGATAAAGACCTTTTTCCTTCATTTCACCTCTTTTCTAGGTTTTTCTTGTTATTCAAAATGATGAAAACATTTTCTTTTATGCCACATGGAATGCACTCTATGCTTGATTCAGATTTTAACAACAATTCTTCAATTTTTCCTGTGTCTAGAAAATTACCCAGATCTAATTTACATTCTGCTGAATGTTTGTATGCTGCATTTCTGTCTTTTGCTCGTCAGTTACATCATTCATATCAGTATCTAATCTTTGTCATTGTGTGTCTCTCCACTAATAAATCATCCCGTCATGTCAAAATTAACAAGACTAGCATTTACTTTACCTCATTTTATGTGTCAGTTACAATTCTTGTGTCCCATTCCCTGTACATCGTTGGTATCAGTATGTGTCTCCAATAATGAAAATTTCCATCGTGTCAGAATTAACTGAAATGCATTTACATCTTCACTTATTTTTTGTATCTGTTACATTGTCTAAAGAGTTGCTTAAAAAAGATGAAATGAACAGACTTTCACTATCTGTTTTGGTGATTACCGCCATTCCAGTTAATCTGTTCAGCATATTTTAATCTGTATGTGACATGCAGACCGAAAACATCTAAATACAGATGGTGGCTTCTCTCTTATGGTCATTTCACTCATGCATATGCTCTCTTATATTTTAAGTTCGAAATGATTGTCCAATCAAGAAAAATTGAGTACGACCAAATGACATCTATACATAACTTGTGCTTGAAATTGGTAAAAGGTAAATAAATGGTATAGTGTAAATCAAATTTTATTTTGCTTCTCGTTTATATTAAAATAATTACAAGTCATAATTTGAATGTTTACATAATATGTATTCCAAAATTTTGTATAGAATTCTGTATGTTGGTGTATTTCAGTTTTTGATCATATTTTGGTGTTTTCTAGTAACCAGTTGAAAAATATATTTCTGGCCTTTGGACAGCTTGTGGGGAAAAAATACTTGCTCCAGTTTCTAGAACATTTATTGATCCATGCTTATCAGTTTCACAAAATTATCTTGAGATAAAAGATTTGAAAAAATAACTTGATTGAAAAGAAAATCCCAGCATGCACCAATTGGCTTTGCTTTCAGTTTTCTCGCCCACTCAACAGAGAAATTTATCTGCCTTACTAACCTAACTCTTGATCAACCTAAGGGTAACGTGTTCATTTATAGGTGTCCACATGCTTGGAACTACTTTTAAAAGGAAGAAACCCATGCTTCCTTATGCCGTGCCTGGTGGAGTTGTTATAAAATTAAACAACAGAAATATAACAAAAAGAAATTCATTCATAAAGCAATTTAAGGTCTCTCCAACCTTGATAACACCTTATAAAAATTTTTGAGACACATGCACACACACATACACACACACAAGTTGAGCTGTCTGATAGAGTTCCAGACACAGGCAATACACATCACTGGCTACACAAATCCAAACTCTCTCCAGAGCTACTGCAAAGTCAGCAAAACCCAGAAATGTGTTATGTCAAACAGGTTTCTTCTAACTTTGCCTCAGTTGAATCAAACATAATAATGCGATTGCAAATGAACTCCTGCACTTAACCAACCAGAGTGGTTCATTCATCAGTCCACACTATATTCCTCAAGATTTCCATGTTGCAAAAAATTGCACAGGTTATAGCAACACTTGCCATATTTCCAGGAGAGAAAATAAAAATTTCCAAGAAAGGCATGAATTATAAATTTCCTCAGGGACTAGACACTTTGTTAGCACTGTACCCACTAGTTGTATTGTACCGTTGCCTTCCACAGAACGTGTTGCAGTTAGAACTGATGAAAGTTAAAATTTAACCGTATAAAGGATATTGATTACTTATTGTTAATCTCATATGACATCCATTGATTAAAAGTGATAATACAGTCATAATATCAAATGTGTTTATGTTTCTATTTTCTTGTGCATTGAACATAGATTCTACTAGTCTCGCTTTCATGCTTTTCAACATCACCCCCCCCCGCGCACCCCGCCCCCATGATCATAGCACAGATTAAGTATTTTCATTCTGATGTGTCTGTATTGTATTATGAAAGAGCATTCTGAAGACATCCCTATTAAGCATTAGGTTCTAAAGGTACACTGCAGGACGTAGATGATTTAAAAAATGTCGAGTTATCACAAGACAGATTTAAATTTCAGTTTTGGAAATTGTAGATATCGCACCTTATTTATTTCTTTTTACCATTGCAGTTCAAGTCAGTAAGAAGTGATATCTGCAATTTTCAAACAATACAGATCATCAAACCTATGATCATGTAAAGTTTTGTAAATTCAACACTTCTTTGTGTGTTTATTGCTTGTCTTGCTTCATTTTATTTTGCCATTGCCTTTTTCAGACACTTTGAGAGTAAAAAGCACTTAGGTTAGTGAAAAACAATTATTGTTGCAGTATTTTTTGCATTTATCTTAATTCCAGAAACATGCAGTCTCAGGATGGATCCAGTGCATTTTCAAGGAATACATATCTATGATACTGTCTGTCTATTGATGTTGCTGGCCATGTTTATTTGGAGTTTTTTGGGCTGGTTTTAACAGTACTTAAAACACATAATTGCAAGGAAATGGGAGCGAAGTCCATTTCCCAAAGACACAGGCAGCCAACCTGGGCTGGCCTAGGTGTGTATCAAACCTGCAACTCTTGGATTACAAGTCCAACACTTTACCAACTGAGCTACTGCAGTTCCCTGCTGGATGTGGATCATTTAAAATATCAGTCATATTGATATAGATATGTTGTAAATTATATGGCTGTAGGTTGAGATCATATGAAGAATAAATTTTTGGATCCACCATTTCTAAAATTGAGAATTTCTTTTATTGTGAAATTGGGGGAGTTTTTAAAACATAGCTACTCTATTGGACTTCTTTTCTAATCATACCTACTGCAGTTATTTTGAGATATATGTTTTATGCAGATAAACAGCATTTATAGAAGACTGGTAGACATCACATTGAAATGGCCAAAAAAATGAATGCAGTTAAAGTTACATCATTTGAATTGCTTCATAACAGCTACATTGTATGAGTTACAAAAGATTAATAAATTATATTCAAATACAAGTTTTTAGTCATGAAATAACTGCAGAGATTTCCATTGTGATATTAAGGGTTAGGAAATTTTGTATACTAGCTTCAAAATTGCCTATTATATTCAGCATTATCATTAATGCAGTGCCAAAATTTCATTGCATTGTTCTGGCAATGAAGTTGTTGTTGTTGTTGTAGGGCTTAATGCCATTTTTCAGCACATGATAGGCTATACATGGCAGCCAGTATTAATGGTGGAGGAAGAAACCGGGAAATACCCAGAAAGAACCACCGACCCACGAGAAGCTACTGGCAAGCTTTCTCACATATCCACATTCGCTGAATCCGAGACTCGAACCCACGCAGACAGAGGTGAAATGGCAGTGATCTGAAACGGAGAGCGCTTTAGACCACTCGGCCACTCGGGGCCCCGGCAATGAAGTGGCGGCTGCGTGAAGGTCATATCTTAGGTACCTCAAACTGTGTATACAGAATATATGCATGTAAACTTTTTGTCTTCTGACAGCTTCATTTCTGGTTAAATTACTTTTCCAGTCCCATTTTCTTTTCAGTTGATGAGTATTTCCATCAGTGCAAAATAGTAAAATCATAACAAAAAGGATTTGCAACACAAACACTGAACCATGACAGATGATGCTGGATTACGGGAGGCTTGTGGAGTTTTTGGTTGTGTTGCAGTGGGTAACTGGCCAACAGATTTTGATGTTGCACACACAATATGTATGGGCCTTGTGGGGCTTCAGCACAGGTTTCTTTCCATTTTCTTCAGTTCTTTTTTGGCCAAATGGAAAAATATGCATGGTTCTGGTTACATTGGAAAAAAAATAGGATGGATAGCTTGGTATAAAGATTTTTTTTTTGTTGTCCAGACATATTTAGATGAAGTATAAACTAGAAAATAAGCATTATTTTCATTCAGTATTTAACTGATCATAGTTACATCCCTTTGTTATTTTTGCTTTGCCTTCCATCAGCAGGACAAAACTGGGTTGGTCAGGTAACCAGAACCACTCATACTTTTTTATTTGGCCTTATGCCCAGGCATGAAGTAAATTGGTCCTAGGTAGATCCATGTTATTCTACCCTATATTATTTAGTTTGTTGAATTTAACATATTTTCTTCTAGTCTTTTCTTTAATAACTCCCATATCACTGAATCGTTTTTCTTTAGACTAATGAATAATTTATTTTATGCTAAACTTGTCATTTTTGCATCAGGTCTTTTATCATTAGTACAACTTTGAAAATATGTTGTTTAGTGGACAGTACTCATTTTATACTGAAAAAATCAGAAACCTACAGTACAGATCCAGTGTAAAAAAAATGTAATTGCCCTTGGTGGTGTTGGCAAGTGTGAGTGGCAGTATAGCATGAATGAGGAATAAATGTAAGTTAACTATGTCACCCATTCTTCTGTCCATCACACCTTGGTTAAATTTCACAGTTAGGTCAAGGTTTTCATAGATCATGGCCATGTCTGTTACTTAAATAATATAGAATACAATATGCTCATAGATACATTACATAATCTAATATTTAATAATATAGAGTACAATACAGTCATGCCCAATTAATTACATATGCTGTCCTTGGGTAGAATTTCAGACGTTAGAAAATAAAGAAAATCACTAAGCAGATTAAATGGGAGTAGTAAAAAGAAGTATTGGGGACAAGTCACTTTCCCCAAGTCTTTGGCCCAGGAGGTGGGAGGGGAGTGAGGCAAACATATACAGCCCTGATTATGGTAATTTACGCTTAGTATACTTGATTGATTTCAACAGTATCTTGGGGAGCTCTGGTAGCTTAATTGGTTGAGCATCTGAATTGTAATCGAATGTTTTGTAAGTTCAGTACCCACCCAAACCAGTCTGTGTTGGCTGCCTTCGAGTGTCTTTTGGAAAGCCATTTAGATCCAGTGATCTCAGTATGATATAGCTACCATTCTGCTAAAGTTCCATTAAGAATTAACCAACCAACATCAACAGTATCTTGACTGATGACAAAGCTTGTACACATATTGAAAAGATTGTTAAAATTTAATTTTTTGACAAGCAAATGTAAAGCATAACATTTAGAATATTTTGAAATGATACCTTTCCTTATTTTTTTTGAGTATATATTAGTTTAAATTTGTTTATTTAATTTCAGTAGCACAGCATGTTCACACAGCTTAACACCATGGATTTTTTTTTTACGTGTAGCTAGGATGTTGAGATGTATTGATCTTTGATGTGGAAAAAACCTGAGTACCCATTAGCAGCTACTGGCCTTAATTGGACTTTCATTTGCTCTTGCACATACTGGAACCAGTAATTTAACTCAAGACTGCAATGGACTGCCCCGGTGGCCTAGTGCTTAGAGCATCCTCCTTGGATGCAGGAGGCCACAGGTTCGAACCCTGGCAGAGTCATACCAAAGACATAACAATGGTACTAACAGCTGCCATGCTTGGCGCTCAGCATTAGAGGTTAGTGTTAGGACTGATCGGCCAGGTGTCAGGATAATGTGACTGGGTGTGACATCATGCTACATGTCTGCGACATGATGCCCCAGTGCTAGACATCCCTATAAACTGCCACACTGCAGACATCGTAGCGATATGACTGAAACATTTTTAAAGCTACGTTAAAAATCCAAATCACACACACACAAGACTGCATTAGTGATGCGCAGGCACATTACCACACCTGAATTAATGCATATGGTTTCAGAGGCCAGGAGAGTGCGGGGATTGTGACAAGCACTGGGATGAGGGGGTCTTTGTTCAACATCAAGAAAAGCATGGGACTTGTGGGCTCCATTTTCCAAGACGAAGATCTAGCCAAACTGCAAGGAAATCTGGGAATAGGTAAGTACACAGTTGAAAATGTAGGTTATTAGAATATATTTTATCTCTGTTGGCCAAAAAGAATTTCCAAGAAACTAAGATAAGTCTGTATCTTTTCATCTGATAAATGTTGAAACCATATCTGGTATCAAGATTTTCATTGACCACATTGGATATATGATTGGCACATTTACATTTAGGATCAAATAGACATCATAAGAAGTTGTTTGGTAAAAACCCCATGTCTTTATGACCATCCAGTCAGGAGAAGTAGAGATAACAAGATTCTCATGAAAGTCTTCATGATTGTGACCATGTTGAATGTCAGATTGGTACCATTTTCATTTAGGACCAACAAGGTGTCATGAGAAGTCGTTTGGTGAAAACCCCATGTTGATAGAACATAGATTCGGTAGTAGTAATCATCATACATGCCAACCATAATGCATTTGATGCAATCATTACGCTTTTTTCACCAAATTACATTTTCCGCTAGACTGTATATGCATTATGCCTTTTTGCTTCATAAAAAATAAAATAAAGCAAAAAAAGTTGTTTTGTCATTTTTATTATCACCTATTTAATTCCACTCATATAAATTTGAGTATATTCTTAAAGAGGTGACTGCTGCATAAGAACAGCGTAAGAGTACTTAACTTATATGCTGTTTATAGTAACTGTATATGACCCATTTCCAAGAAAACAGATGGGTTTCTTCAAAAGTAAACATTGTCTAACAGATTCATTTTATTGATAAGCTAGTTAGTTAGTGAACCAGTCTATATTTTAAAGAAAATGGTGAAAGATGTTAAGCATAATGCTTTATGGTGTGCATTGTGAATGTTATTTGATGACAAAATTAGAGCAGATGGATCTTTTCAAACTTCAAAACATGTCAGATCAGAAAAAGTGACAAATCAACACCGCTTTACAAACTTTAAAAGAAGTATATGAAAGTAATGTAATACTTAACTCTGAGCACCTGACCATGATCATTGCAGAAATCCAGTTCACGATGATTCCGCGAAAGTTACACATGTAGACTAGTTGAAGTGAGTGCTGAATATAAATAAATTTCATTATATTTTGTGTTTGTATTCTGGTTCTAATTCATATGGATTTTTGCCCTTTGTGACAAGAATTTTGGACAGCTGCAGAACCAGGTTAGTCGTAAAATTGTATCTTTTTAATAATGTGCTGTAATTTGAGCATATAATATATAGATACACGTTTTAACAGCCAAATTAAGCTTTTTGCCACTTATAATAGCAATAATAATGCTTATGCATCTCAGGGGGTTGGCATGTATGAATTGTAACAAGATTTTCATGCTGGCTGCCATGGCAACAGTTTGGGATACGAGATCAGTATGACTTTCGTTTAGGAGGAGTAGCAATTTACAAAGATTTCAAAATGGCTGCTATAATGGCTATATTGGCTGTTAGATCTGTTTCAAATTAGGACCAACTAGACATCAAAAGAAAGTCTTTCACTAAAAACCCCATGTTGACATGACAGTCCAGAAGTAGCAGTAACAAGATTTTCAAGAAGGCAACCATGCTGGCCATATTGAAGGTCAGATTGGCAGCATTTTCTTTTAGGACCAACTAGACTGATTATCAATCCTCTCTGACTTTCTGTTCATTAGGAATAGCAATAACAAGATTTTCAAGATGGCCACTGTGTTGATCATATTGGCTGTCAGAGCAGCTTCTTTTTCCTTTAGGACCAGCTAGACATCCCATGAAGTCTTGTGGTGAAAACCTTATTTGAGTATGACTACTTCCATTCAGGAGGGGTAGTGATAAAAAGATTTTCAAGATGGCCATTGCGGCAGCTATATTTTATGTCTAAGCAGGCCCAACTTGACATTATAAGAAGTATTTTAGTCTAAACTCCATGTTGCAGTTTTGAAAATCTTGTGGCAGATGAGTAAGTAAATATAGTAACATTTTAACTTGGGAGTAGTTGATCAGGCAATTGGACATGTCCAGCATAGATGCATTGTTCCCAAAAATTATTTCATAAGTTGGTGTGAGTATATTAGCAAGAAATTAAGTATCAGGATTTGAATTGTATCTATCTGAAAACTATAGAAATTATACTTCCTTGAGCACATTTTTGATGGAATTACTATTACAATACAGTAAGTAAGGAGCATATAAACACTAGTATTGTCTGTTGTACAGGTCACACAAGATATTCCACCATAGGGTGTTCTGAGATGGTCAATATCCAACCCTTTGTAGTAGAAACTCTTCATGGTTTGATAGCAGTGGCCCATAATGGAGAACTTGTAAACGCCAAGCAACTCAAAGATAAGGTAAGAGAAGCAAGACTGTATTTGCTAATTTAAAATATAACTAAAGATCCCACCTTTTTGAATTTTTTTAAAAATTCTCTTGACCTGTCTAGGTTAAAATATTGGTTTTCTCTCATAAGTTACATTGGTTTATGCAGCTTTGACAGTTTCATAGCTGCCACTGTCCCGTTTTTTCCGTATTTGTCCCGTATTTTGGACCTGAATATGGGTGTCCGTTTTTTTTTGTGCAAAAAATACATTTGTGTTATATAAAAAAAATATAATAAAAAATTTCCTTCCTTTCCTTCAGTTTAGAACGGGCACTCAGTTCCATTCTGATAGAAATGTATCTCATGTATATAGGAATACAGTTCTACAATATGATTGGTTCATTCGAAATCGAGGCTACCATGCCTGTCTTTATCCGCCATATTGGATTTTGCAAGCAGTTACCGCTACCACTGTGTCCCATCTTCGTAATATTCGACTTCTAATCATGTTGAATAGAAAATCAAAATATTCAGAATTTTCTCCATAAAAGACAAGAAAACAGAACTGAAAGGACAATTGTGCGGTCTTGTTTAGATTTGTGAAATCATCTAGTAAAGGATAAGACTTTACATTTTGCAAATTGTGTAATGTGATTTCGCTATTGGGCATGGAGGCGCACATGAAATACAAGAGCACGAAAAAGTAATAAACATCAGCTTGCTGCTTCATCATACACAACTTAGCCTGAACTTGGATGTATATAAATACCAGAGAGAACCTTGATGTAATTTGATCGAAATTCGGTTTATTAAATTTCTTTTAGAAATGAACCTTCCTCTTTCAGTTACAAGTGTTGCTGGCGATTTATTTTGCACACGTTTTCCAGATCGCAAAGGATTACTCGTATGCTAGAATGAAAACAGTTCAGTAAGAAAATCACACAGAATTGAGATTATCAATGAAAGTTGGTACATTGGAATTGATAATGATTGAAAAAAAAAAACAAGGTGTGGAAAAGGCTCCTATAAACAGCCTGTATCTGGGTGTGTTGCACTCTTGCAGCTTCTGAATGGGCACCTGAATGGAACAGGGTGCCCGTCCAGAAGGTGCAAGTGTGCAACACATGCATCTTTGATATCGAATAATTATGTAAGGCACTATCCTACCTTACTGATGGTTGTATATGTTGTAAGTAGTTACATACGCATTAAAATTTTAAAAATCAGTATTTGGTTCTGAAAATCAGTATTTTTGTCATAAGCAATCAGTATTTTTGTACTTGGGGGTTGGCAGCTATGCAGTTTTATAGATATTGAAATGCTAAAGTGACAATCACACATACCCAAACATACTCCAATTGCTAAGAGAGTGACATTTACACATTTCAGTTTTGGATAGTTCAAATTTCTTTTTACAGTGATGGTTGCATATATATTGAAATGCTAAGAAAGTGACATTTACACATACCCAGACATGCTTTAATAATGTAGCATTAAAATGTTGTGGTTTTTCTCATGTAATTTATGACAGATTCAGAACTTAAAATTACCTCCCTTAGCTTCAGTGTGTATGCCCGCAACAAATTTATCAGTTTTGGATGGGACAGAATTTTGCACTGTTTTACTCCTTGTTAGCAAAACGGTATCACTGAAAAGTATCAGCAGAGGGAAAATGTACTGCTATGCGAACAATTGTTCCAGTTACTCTGGGAAGATTGATTATGGGAGGACAGTTCCATTGCATAGGCATCCTCCGGATGGGAAAATTTCTCATATTTGGAACCAGCGAGTTGGATGTTTTGAATCCTGAACCTTTCTCATCAAGACGAAATGTTTTTTGAACATGCATGAGTACACTGGACTGATTTGATGGGGAAGTGACAAGGTTAATAAATGTGCACAGACTTCCACAGTGCATGCAAAAGAAAGTTGTCCTCAAACTAACTTGCCATGCAATAAAACCAGGACAGTACAGTTGATATTGTAATACAGTGCAACAAACCTTATATTGCAGCAGTATGATTCTACACAAGCATCCCAACATTTGTAACACTTTAGTTAACTTTTTAATACCATCAAAGTGAAAGACCAGAACATGTCATATTGGAGAGGCAAAGAAGTATGGTGAAAGAGAAAGAATACCAAGTAAATGGAAGCCATGCCCTACAAGGAGGTTGCGTCTGCTAGATGAATTATTTGTTGGTGTTCACGAGACTTAGACTTTGGTAATGTGAAGAGAATACAACACATAGATTTAATATTTTAACTGCAATGTGTAGTAGCAATGGGAGGATATGGGTAAGGTTTTTATCCAGTGAGCTAGTACCATTACTTTTGATATGATCATGGAAAAAGTAGTGTCAAAAAATATGACAATCTTTCAAGGGGCATTATCCCAATAGAAGAGTTGTTTTAGATTGTCCTGAAATTTGGATGGAGACCCCTGAATCGCTACAAGCTAACTCATGTCATGGAAGATTTTGGCTGGTGTACAGCCATAATAACTTCGTGTCAGACTGTTATGCAGGAAGCATTTCGGACAAGAAAATTAGAGTTTTCTGGTGTGGTGGATCCGTAATAGTTGATTATTTGCTCATTAATAAGTGACATGACTACTCCCAAAAAAATTGCCATTGTCGTTCCTCATTTTGAGTTGAAAAATAAACAGTTTACAGGAGGCAGGTTGAGGAGACAAAGCAGATAGCCAATCTGAAGATACATGTGGAAAGGAAGATACACAGTTTTTAAAATCCTGAATGGGGTGATGCTAATTACTTGCCATTTAACAGGATCAGATGTTTTCAAAATTTGAGCTGCACTAACAACACTCCAGCCATTGCTTGTACAGGCCTGACTTTCCATCTTTGTACACTTGTACAGGCCTGACTTTCCATCTTTGTACACTTGTACAGGCCTGACTTTCCATCTTTGTACACTTGTACATTTCCATCTTTGTACAAAGCACATTTTGATCTGTGTTATCAATATGAAGCTATTTTGCATGAAAGTTTTTTTTTTACTTATGTCATTTGTTCTAACAGTGTTATTGATAAGCTCATAATTACAGTAAATCTGAACGGAGGATGTTAATTTAATCGTTACAATCAGTGAAAGTCTAATCACTACAGTTTACAATGAAAGTTTCATGCAATTGTGGTTGGGTTTTTTGTTTTTTTTGTTCTTTGTTGAAGTGTCACAGGAAAGCAATGGAATATACCCACTATACTTGTAATTCTTCCTTTGCTTGTAAACTTATTTTTTGCATTGACGTTAATCTCTCTCGCTTTTCCTCCCGCTCTCTCAAAAAATGAACATTTAACCTACTGTACATGTAATTTATATGTAGTGATGAATATTTCTTCTCTATATGTAAAGTTCTGTGTAATTTATAACAGTCTCATCTTGCCCAGGTAAAATTTCAACTATCTGCATAAAATATGCTAATACACTGTTTATTGAGAATTCTTTAAACAAAAAACTACATTTTATGATGCAGACTGCATGCACTTATCAGCTTTTTCAGTTACTATTTAGAAGTGTTTACTGTACAAATTATGTAATTACAAATATTCTCTACCACTCCAAAATCATCTTTATTTTTATTGTTGAGATTGACATGCAAACAAATCAACATTTAGAGATTAATGTGCAGTCATGTAGAAAACAAGCCTGACCAACTAAAGTACATGTAGCACTTTACTGATTACATAAGGTATCTACTATTTTTACAGTTAGTATGATGTGTATGGTAGTGGTTTATGTTATGTTTCAATCAAACTAATTGTGTTGATAAAAAAAGAATGTTGATAATTTGGGTAACATTAATAATGCTATATTTCAGTTTCTTAACTTGATCTTGTACTGATCACAGTAATTTTAAATTGTCCCGATAATGAATAAAGTCACAGTCTTGGTCACTGAATTTAATTCATTTTTGTTTGTAAAGAGGAAGGCCTTCTTGAATTGTTCTTCAGGACATTTCTGACAAGGCTTTTCATGAAAAAGGTCTTCAGCTTGGGCAACATTCTCTTTCACAGTTTGGTTATCAAACCAAATCCTCTCCCCAAGTATTCCTTTGGGTGTTCCTACAACAAAGTCACAACACTTACGATTAGTCAAGGCTAGCCATCATTGTACCTAATAGTAGTAAGTGTAATTTAACTTTAATTTCATCTCGCTGTTTCTAACACCACAGAAAAAATCATTTTTCTCTGCTGCTTCAAGGGGTGTAAAATGTCTTTACAGGTAGGGATATTTAATTTCAGCAATGCTGAATGTTTCTTTACAATGTTCAGAATGAACCAGGGAATCCAGACCAGCTGCTAGAAAGGGATAATTAATAGATACAATAAGACTACAGTCTTTTGCACTAATTTGATGTTCTCTTTATTACTGAATTGTACCTAGCTAACTTAATGCCTTCTTTTCCTTTTTCTTTCCCCGTTCCAATGACTCAGAAATTTGGTCCTTGTATCAAGCAAAACACTTCACAAGATTAACCATTCACATTATATTCCTTTCTAGTCATGACACTTCCAAATCTTGAGTCTGTAATTCTATTCTTCCTCTCTTTTTTCGAAAGAATATTTTGCCTCTGTCCTCTAGTGTGTTCCTTTATCTTCTCAGAATTAAAACTGAGATGTGAAACATTATCATTAAACTTTTAAGTACTTTTCTTGTCACTCAGATCTATTTTATATCAGAACATAATATTTGAGTGGCATACCACATTTCTTTAATACCTCCTCTGGAATATCTGGTTTGGGGAAGTGTCTATGATATCCTGCTAAAGAGTTTACAGCAAGCATTTTTGGTAAATATTCGCTGCCACTGTGATGCCAAGTTTAATGAGATATTCTAGACTGTTGGCAAATGAAATGAAATTCCATTCCTAGACCCATCCTTAGAGATAGGGTTGCCCACTTCATCAGGAAATCACAGAGACTTTTTGGACCTTAAGTTCTAGATTTAACTGGGCCTTCATGCCCAGGAGAGTAATGTGTTTTATTGAGTGGTCATCAAAATACTGACCAGTACTAGCCCATAACAAAATCGACTGATAATATTAATTACCAAATAAAATTATTTCCAACTATTCTATGAGGCCTGTCTTGATATGCCTAAAGTATTTACTCAGTTTGTGAAGTTAAATAACTATATGGTAAACCATGCATTCTCGTGTTAGAAAACTAGATGAGAACCCATGCATTCTCATGTTAAAAAACTAGATGGGAACCCATGCATTCTTATGTCCAAAAAACAGATGGGAATTCATGCACATTCATGTTAAAAACAAGATTGGAACTCATTCATTTTCCTGTTAAAAAACTAGATGGGAACCCATGCATTTTCAGATTTAAAAACTAGACGGAACCCATACATTTTCATGTTAAAAATCTGAATGGGAACCGATGCATTCTCATGTTACAATACTAGATGCAAAAAAAATCCTACAAAAGTCGTCTTACAAAAAATTTCTAAATGTGTACATGGTGTACAATTAACACAATCATGTCTTTTAATTAAAATGATTATAAACTCAACCTTTCACCTGTTTTTCCTGCTAATTACTGAACATTTGACAGCTATTAAATCTGGAAGTCTATAATTTGTTAGAATGGATAGCTCCTTAATCACTGACAGCAAAGCGCATGCTCATGTAAACTTTGTACCTTTGGGGAAGGGACATATTAGATATTTATTTGGATTAATGCATTACAAAGATTATAAGTTTTAATTTCTCTTTTTCAGTTACTAAGACATGGTGTTGGCCTTTCCACAGGAACAGACAGTGAGCTAATCACACAGCTATTAACTCATATGCCAGAATGTGGGGAACCCAATGGGGCAAACTGGATTGGCAGGTATGAACTGTTTCTTGTAAAAAGAAATTGTGTCTTCAGATGTTTTGTAATGATTCTGTTCAATTACATTTACATGAGGGAAGTTATGGAAGATGAATGACTTCCCACTTTTTTTTCAACACAACCTGCAGTCATCTGCTTCAGGAACTAACCAGCAGGTACATTACATATACACAATGAGACCCAATTATCATATCACCATCGAACAATTTTCTAGATGTAGAATATGTGACCATAAATTTTCGTGTAGTTATTACAGGCACATTAGTGTTGTGTAATTTGGTATTAGGTGGTCGTCTTTGGTGAGGCATTTGCTTGATTATTTCTGAATATTGTTCTCTTGAGAACTTTTACACTCTGTATGTGCCAACATTAGACTATTTATACATTTATCTCCCAAAGGCAAAGCCTAATTGGAACTTGACTTGTTGTAGCTTAACAAGTTTTTGTATTTCACTTAAAAAAGAGTCATAAATTGTTTAGTGTAAACAAGATGGGAAACATATGTGGGAGACACGATCACATGATGGGGGACTTGTTGTTTTGTTCCCTGATACCTGCAAAAAAAAATTGTACAAATATGTAGCTGAGCGGGAAATGTAGCTTAGTGTTTCGTCTGTAGAGCTGGAACTGCAGAGGAAACATCCATTTGCTGGATTCCCAAGACAATTCGAACATAATACAGAACATGCCCACTTCACTATGAGCATGCCTAGCAAGGTATGTTCTTTTTGCCTTTGGAGTATTTTGTCGCATTGCCCACAGTCAGTATCATTATTCTCATGATAAGAATCAGATGTTTACTTTTTACTGTCAGCAGCTTAGCAACAAGTTCACTTGGTATCATATCAACAACACTGAAAAATGAATATAAATATATTTACATTTTACATCAGGTATTCTGGTAAACTAAATGAATATTCAATAAATTAATCTTTTATTTTGGAAGAAAACCAATTTCAATCATGTAAACTGTCGTGGAGTCAGTGTGAGGTCCTGAGGAAGTTCTCTGATCGGGACAAACTTTAACCAATTGATTGAGAACTTCTAATTATTTATAATATTAAAAAACTACAGAATTTGTGTATTTATATATTAGAGTTGCTTGATACTGATTTCAGTTCCACACAACTTGACACTGTGAATATTTTTGTGAGTTGCTTGATACAGATTTCAGTTCCACACATCCTGACACTATGAATATTTCAGTGAGTTGCTTGATACTGATTTCAGCTCCATACATCCTGACACTATGAATATTTCTGTGAGTTGCTTGATACTGATTTCAGTTCCACATGTCCTGACACTATGAATATTTCTGTGAGTTGCTTGATACTGATTTCAGTTCCACACATCCTGACACTATGAATATTTCTGTGAGTTGCTTGATACTGATTTCAGTTCCACACAACCTGACACAAGATCAGTTCATTAGTTGAGCAACATTTAGGTTGACTGAAAACATGCATTCTTTCAAAGCAAATGGTTGTAAATGAAATGTGAAGATCCTTAAGTAATGTCATCAGTTGTCTTCAGGTAATGTTGATGATCAAGACTTCAAATTTGAATCAGTAAATAATGAAGGAAAGGATAAGCTGAATGATAATTCAGTTAAAGCTGGGATAAAATATTATGATTTTATTCTTACACTTGTTACTAAAGCCTTGGGTTTTTTTTCAAGAACACCAATAAAATCAAATACAGTATGTCCAGTAAGTTGACTGATAAACAACAATATCCAACAGAATCAATAATAATAATATTAATAATAATAATAATAATAATAGTATTAACTGATGGACCTAATTTGGGAGTTAGTGAACATTTATATATCTTTTACATCTAATCATTTACACATTCAACATCTTTGATTGAAACTTGGTACAGTTGGTGCCTCAAACTGTTGTATATGAAGAGATTTTTGGGGACTTTGCAAGTTCTCATTTGCTGGGTATGTCTGTTTTTTGGATGAGCAAGCAGTTTGATTTTACTCGTCCTTGGGACAAGTGAATAGTTTTAAGCACAGCTATGGTTCTGAGGAAACTAGCCAGAAGAAGGGTCACAAGAGAACTATGTGTTAAGCCCAAAGCCCCCATCCAGCCATCCCGTAATTATTACAGACATAAAAAATTACAAACTGTGATTGCAAATTGTTTTCAGGGTATGTTAGATGGCTAATGAAAGTAGTGGCACAACTGTATGCTTTTTAGTCATGCACTTGAATCGGAAATCATGAAAAAGGCATACATGTGCTGCTACCAGCTTGAGGAACAGGGTTCATTTCTACAACTTAACAAAGATTCACAGGGTTTTATATTAGGTTTGAAAATGCATCTTTATGTTGATGAGACCTTGAATGAATTTGATTTCCGTAAGCTCATTTACTGGAGTTATGACCTGATTGCCCATCCTCCTAACTTTGACAGCATTACTAAGTCATGGTTTGTTGGATTTCATTTAAATTTGTCACACAGCTTTATAGTAAAGAGATTTTGTAAAGGGTAAAAAGTTGGATCACATCGTCTGAATCGTATGCCTTTAATGGAGCCAGGCCTGACAAGTCTTTTAAATGATAACATGGAATCTTTGGTTATGCAGAATTACTCTTCAAAAACCCATTATCGATATTGCTGAAATTAGTATGCAGCTTTCTGTTAACAAGATCTTGAGTAAAGTTTTATTTCTATCCTTGCACCTTGTCATTTCGAGGAGTTGTGGCCCAAGATCCTCTGTTGAACATGTTGCTGAGAATATTGGTTTGCCCTTTGCATTGCATCCAATGCTAATAACTAATTAACTCAGTTATTATATAAGAGTAAATATTTGTAATAATCATGACTTGGCTGCTTCATGTGATTGTGCTTTTTTGTCATTTTTCAACTTTTTTCTTCTATGTGATTGGCTGGTTTTTGTCATTTTTCAACTAGTTCATATATGTGATTGTCACTTTTCAGTTTATTCCTTTATAATTGGCTGTTATTTTGTTATTTTTCAGCTTCTTTTATAATTGGCTGGGGGGTATCTTTTTTTAAGTTTCATTTATAATTCACTAGCTTTTGTCATTTTTCAGTGTCTTCATTTATAATTTGCTGGTTTTTATCTTTTTTCAATTACGTGATTGTTTTTTGTCTTTTTTCAGTTTCATTTATAATTGGTTTTTATCATTTTCATCTACTTCATCTAGATGATTAGCTGGTTTTTGTCATTTTTCAGTTTATTCATTTATAATTGGGTGCATTTTGTCATTTTTCATCTGTTTTATCTATGGCTTTTATCTTTTTTCATCTTCATATATGTGATTGGCTGTTATTTTCACATTTTTCAGCTTTCATTATTGGCTGGGGGATTTTTGGCTATTTTTCAGCTTCATTTATAATCTGCTAGTTTTTGGTCATTTTTCAGTTTCTTCATTTTATCATTTTTCAGCTTCATCTATTATTTTTTTGGCTTCTTTTCTTAATTTTTCAGCCGATTCATCAATTATTTGCTGGGGTTTTTTTATTTTTAGGATCAAGAAAGCTATGCAGCAGACCTTGTTATCCTATGCCCTCCTGATCATGCATGGAGACAAAATTTATGCTGTTCGAGACCCTTTTGGAAACCGGCCTCTCTGCATTGGCAAAATTGTCAAATCATCAGGTAAGTTTCTTTTATTGTTTGAAGATATGATTTAACATTGATAATCAAAACAATTTAGCAGACTGTTGCTTGATTTAGAAAATGTATTTTTTTTTAAATCCTGTTTTTACAACCAATTAATTGAGTGCAATAGATAGCCTGGAGGTTGGCATCAGTGGATAGAACTATAACATAGTGCTCTTGAAAGCTCAGATGTTTACATTGATAGATTGGCCTTTTATGGCGTGTAAACACAAGTTGGTTATTTGGTGCCGTGGTAGATGGAGTAAAAATGTTGCTTAAGGACACATCATAGTGGCAGATCTAGGCTCCTCAGCAGTAAAAGATATGGGCTGATCCAATTGTAGAATTAGAACTTCAACAGTAAAAGATTTGGGCTGATCCAGTGGTAGGATTTGAACATAAGCAGTAAATGATCTGGGCTGATCCAGTGGTAGGATTTGAAGCTCAGTAGTTAAAGATTGAAATTATTCAATGTGTTTCATCAGTTTCAATTCAAATAATGGATTAATGTACGATTCTGTGAATCACATGACATAAAATGCTGATTTGATTTAATTCAGCTGCAGTATTTAAGTAGTAAAATGACTCAAGTGCAGTTTATGCCAAGAATATTATGACATTTATGTGATGTCATTATATCATATTTGTCATCATGAGGAATTAAGATGTAATTTTATATGGAAAAATTATTTTATGTGTAGAAACATGACATGCAATACATTGGTCTTCAATGTGGATGAAAATAGAAGATGCAGACAGAACTAGTGACCATGAATGGGCCCCCCCCAAAAAAAAAAACTAGTGACAGGTGAATGGTTGAAACAGAACTAATGACAGTGAATGTCCCAAACAGCAAGTTTCAAATGAATGAATAAAAAAAAAAAAAGGAGCTGGTGTCAACTAATGGTCCAGACAGAACTAGTTGACAATGAATGATCCATTCAGAGATAGTGTCCTTGAATGTCCCAGACAGGAAACAGAACTAATGACAGTGAATGTCCCAAACAGCAAGTTTTAAATGAAAGAATAAAAAAAAAAAAAGAGCTGGTGTCAACTAATGGTCCAGACAGAACTAGTTGACAATGAATGATCCATTCAGAGATAGTGTCCTTGAATGTCCCAGACAGGACTACTGACAATGATTGGTCAGAAAAAATATAGTGATGATGACTGGTTTAAATGGAACTGGTGACAATGAATGGTCCAAACAGAACTAGTGACAATGAATGGTCCAAACCAAACCCAGACAGAACCAGTGATAATACAGGGCTTCATTGCAGGGGTGTATGATCACCTTTGTATGGGATGTGGTTTCCTGTTTTCTTGTTTACTTCACAATAATGGTCCACCTCTTTCCAATATCTGAGCAGTCAAGAGTACATTAGTATACATTTGACCTACAGGTTTGGCCATTTGCCATAAACTAATGAATCAGTTACTGGGATATACCATATTGGCAAGGGTGTCATGTAATATAGATACACATCAAGGTAATCAAGTCACATTAAATCATACTGGCCTGAAATAATTGATAACCTGTCACAGAACTCCTTAACATGCCTTCTTATCCACACATCAAGTCAGAAGGCTTCAATAATTTTCTGTTTCTGCTACCAGGAAATACTTCAAATGATGAAGAGGTAATAGGATGGATTTCATCGTCTGAGTCATGTGCCTTTAGTGGAATTGGGGCCAAGTACTACAGAGAGGTTCTTCCTGGTTGGTATTTATTTTTATTATTTTTTTTTTTTGACACAAGACAAATTTACCAGAAAATTTCTCACTATTATATGTAATGTTTTCAATCTATAATAAATGACTGAAAATAATTCACTAATAAATCTTTTGTTGAAAATCACTTGCAGCTTTAAGGGGGTTTACTGACACATATGTCCTCTGTGCCATATGTTATTTATACATATTATTTTTAAAAATTTTATTCAAGACTGTAAATTGTAGTAACTGTCAATAGCTAAATTTTGTGTATGGGTATAGGTTCTCTTTAAGATATTAATGGTGTAGATTTCATAGGATCTATAAATAAGTGCTTTTGTAGGTATTTACAATTATTAATAATATTAATAATAAAAACTTTATGAGGTTGGGGTTGTTTCCCATTGGACAGGTCAGTCAGGTGGGTTATTATAAGAATTAGGTTATTTCCCATTGGATGGGTTAGGTCATGTAGATTTTTTTTAGATGTGGGAGATTTGCAATATGTCATATAGCTGTAGTAGCAAAATGCATTTTTCACGTAGTACACATGTATAGTAGTAGCTAGGGCTGGACAATTTTTTCATTCTTATTTCTTGTGTTCTTGTCAGCACATTAAGTCTGTAGACATATTTTTCTTGTGTTTAGATATTATTTGAGAGGAAACATTTGTTTAGATTATTCATTGGAACTAAAAAGTGCTCATTGGACTAAAATATTACTCTGGGACTATTGTGAATTAGTCAAAGGAGTTCTGGACATTTTGATACAACATGGCAAACCAGTGTATTCTTGATCAAACTTTATTCAGAACATTTGACCCGAATAGAAATTTTTAGGATTCAATTCATACTACTGTAAGTTCCTCTTGCATTTTCATTTTATAACTTTGATAGTTAAATTATTTGTTACATTTTACAAAAATTGTTGGTTTTGCTTCGTTCTGTTATATAGTTTCTGACCATAGAGTCATAATACATTATTACATATAAAACCTGATTTTTATTACATAGCCATATGATCTTAATGGTTGATCTGGTGTTTGATACTGATGTTCGGTCCATATTTCCATATCAAACACTTAAACTTTTATAAATTTCAGTTTGTTTTCTGATTTACAGTATATAGCTAAATATATTTAGAAAGTGTAATAAATACAAAACTGCAATCATGTTTTGTTCTCAATAGTTTGAAGAAGAAAAAAACTCGTTTGATATGACATTTGAATTCATTTCATTTCAGCCAGATGGCCACAATGTATCCCTACATCATATTAAATTTGTTCTTTACACTGATTCCAAATACATGTAATTTTCTGTATGTATAATGGCACCATGCTACAATGCTTGCACTTGACAATTCATCCTTCATTTATAATGTTGTGGTTCATTGATATTTTTTGACAATCTGTGAAGAATAGACTGGTTTATCTTCCTTGTTACAATCTGTGAAGAATAGAATGGTTTATCAGCATTGTTACAATCGTTGTTTAATAAAATGGTTTGTAAAGCCTTGTTTTTACAATCTGTGATGAATAGAATGGTTTGTTAGCCTTTTTTATTACAAGCTATGATAAATAGAATGCTTTGTAAGCCTTTCTACAATTTATGGTGAATAGAATGGTTTGCAAGCCTTGTTACATTATATGGGAGAATAGAATGGTTTCTGTCTTTTGTAAGCCTAGTTGTGCAAAAGACTGAAATTATTAATGAGTATCATAAATTTGATTTTAATTGAGTGTATGCTTAAAAAAATTTGTTGCATGGCAGAAAATCTGAACTTGTTGACGCATGCCCAGTAGCATAGTAAAACGGCTTTCTAGACAGACATCTTGGACATGAGTTTTTGCCTTGCATATGATCATGACATTGATGTGTCAAGTCGTGAGTAATTAAAAATACAATATGGAAAAATATTGTATGGGTTTATTGAACTAGATAACATAAGAGTCATTTGATAAAAATAGACCTCACACTATTTTTAATCATATATGAAATTTCTAAATTTGCATATATCTGGGCTTTACCAATCCACTTACCTGTTGCCCAGGACAAGGTCATATTTGGCTCAGGTAAGCTCAAGTTACCTGAGCAACTTGCTCATAGGCAAGTAAAACAAACTGAGAGTGAGAGGTTGTATTCAGTTGATAATGTTTTATCTTCTGCAAGTTTTATGCTCTGCAATCTCACAACAGTACATATATCGGCACATTTATTTTGCATTTTTATGTTCCACATTCTTCAGTTACATAATTGCCCAAAGTTTCTTTCATCTATTAGTTCTTTATTTCACCTGATCTACTGTAAAAGTCTTGCATCATTTCCATCTTGTAGCCAGTGTCAGTGTCAGTTTTACATTATCTTATGCAGACATGATGTGAATATTTACTATATAAAGCATGGTCTAAAAAAATAGGTAATACATGTTACATTTTATTTTAATAATAATATTTTGTATGTATGTAGGATTCACTGACTTTCAAGTCTTAGCCGGGCCACAGGCTGTATGCATGTATATAGGATTCACTGACTTTAAAATCCTAACCTGGCTACAGGCTGTTTGCATGTATATAGGATTTGCTGACTTTCAAGTCCTAAACTGGCCATGGGGTATTTGTAAGATCCAAAGTTACCAACCTACCTACTCAAAACATTCGGATTGTCAAAGAGTCTTGATGCATTTTCACCGATTTCAGTGTGACTTGGTGGTAATAGTTGCGAATATAACACTTGATATTTCTTTGGCATGTGTATTTGGAAATAAAAGGCACTCAACTTTAATGATTATCCACATGGATTTTCTTAAAAGCGCAATTAATATACTGAACGTTTATAACCTATGAGCAGTGTATATAATCTGTTGTTTGTAATTGCAATAAATCAATACATCCTGCTTGGCGTACAAATGAGTGTTCTCAGATTATTCTCAAAAGTTTCTCAAAGATTGTTTTGATGCATCTTGCCAATTTCAAGGTGACAAGGTAATAATTGATACAATAAGTGTTCTCAGATCAATCTGTAAAATGTCTAGCTTTAATTATTGTTGATGTAGTGGAAGAGATTGGTCTTCTAGTATATCTAGGAAGAAAAAGGATACTTGAGGTTTCTACCAACATTCTGAGAGTTTCTGACACAAGTTGCTACGCTGCTTTCAGGTATTGGCCTTCAGGGTTTTAAAAAAAAAAAACCTGAGAAATTCTTGTAAGTATTCCTGGTCCCCCTGTCACAAAGTTTGAGTCAAAAAATGCTCCGAAAAATTGGATGACATGTGGAAGCAAAAGCAGATGTGTGAGTGGATGCAACAATCTCTATGAAAATAGCAAGGATTAAATTCATTGATACTGGACTATTTCAGTGAGGGACTCGGTTTTACTTTGTTTTCTTACTAGATGGATAATCAGATCTGCATGATTGTTTTCTTACTGGATGGATAATCAGATCTGCATGTTCAGTTGAATTTTGAAGTAAGAAGTAGATAAACAAAATATTATATGTTAAGACTTGACTTCAATCAAGTTTAAACAGTTCTATTCTTTGTTGTTTAAATTTTTCAGTTCAAGATCTTGTATCTAAACTTTTCTCTATATCTTTTAAAATTCTAGCTATTTCCAAAACCGTTCTGTACATATACATTTATTTTTTTATCCGTATACATGTATTTGTTATATGTATGTATGTATATGGGTATCTTTATCATAGTTGCCAACCATCCCGTTTTTTCCGTATTTTTCCCATATTTTGGACTTGAATACGGGTGTACATTTTTTTGCAAAAAATACGTTTTTTAATAATAATAAAAAAAAATAATAAAAAATTTCCTTGCAATTTTCAGTTTAGAACAGGCACTTGGTTCCATTCTGATAGAAATGTATCGCATGTATATAGGAATACAGTTCTACAATATGATTGGTTCATTCGAAATTGAGGCTACCATGCCTGTCTTTCTCTGCCATATTGGATTTCGCAAACAGTTACCGCTACCACTGTGTCTCATCTTCATAATATTCATCTTCTAGACATGTTGAATAGGAAAGCAGAATATTCAGAACTTCACCAGAAAAGACAAGAAAACAGAACTGAAAGGACAATTGTGCCGTCTTGTTTAGATTTGTGAAATCATCTAGTAAAGGAGAAGACTTCACATTTTGCAAATTGTGTAATGTGATTTCGCTATTGGGCATGGAGGCGCACATGAAATACAAGAGCACGAAAAAGTTAATAAACATCAGCTTGCTGCTTCATCATACACAACTCAGCCTGAACTTGGATGTATATAAATACCAGAGAGAACCTTGATGTAATTTGATCAAAATTTGGTTTATAAAATTTCTTTTAGAAATGAACCTTCCTCTTTCAGTTACAAGTGTTGCTGGCGATTTATTTTGCACATGTTTTCCAGATCGCAAAGGATTACTCGTATGCTAGAATGAAAACAGTTCAGTAAGAAAATCACACAGAATTGAGATTATCAATGACAGTTGGCACATTGGAATCGATAATAATTGAAAAAAATAAACAAGGTGTGGAAAAGGCTCCTATAAACAGCCTGTGTCTGAGTGTGTTGCACTTTCGCACCTTCTGAATGGGCACCCGAATGGAACAACATGCCTGTCCAGAAGGTGCAAGTGTGCAACACATGCATCTTTGACATTAAATAATTATGTAAGGCACTGTCCTACCTTACTGATGGTTGTATGTTGTAAGTAGTTACATATGCATTAAAATTTTAAAAATCAGTATTTGGTCCTGAAAATCAGTATTTTTGTCATAAGCAATCAGTATTTTTGTACTTGGAGGTTGGTAGCTATGCTTTATACATATTCAGACCTGCCAACCCTTAAATTTTGCTTTAACTCTTTATGGAAATGGCCCTTTAAATTCGGACTTATAATAAAAGCACACATCATGGAAGTTCAATTGTTTGCAGTAAAATGTGGATACTGGCTTGTCTGTATTTGAATCAGGTCCAGGTTTCATATTAGATTCAGTGGAGCTGGTCAGAGAACTAGACTAAACTTTACAGGAGTACCTCAGACACTAAACTGCACATATTTTGTAATACAAAACATTTGCTTGATCAAGCTGTTGCTTTGTTTGTAATTAAAAAGGCATTCAACAAGCAACAAGTCAGCATGAATAGGACAATAAACCTCTTGAAAAGTTTTGATAGTACAGAAGAATAAAAAGAAACATTGAGATTCTTTGAGGAAAAAAGGGGGGAAAAAGTACTGTCGCTGCTTCAGTCTTGAATCATACTTCTGGACTTTAAATGCATGTTTTCCAGCTTGACAATAGCATTACGTGGTATTTTGTTAGTCCTTTCTGAAAACTGGTCAAACTTATGGAAAAAAATTGACTGTCTTACTGAGAACGTCTTGTTACGGTTGGCAGGTCTGCATATATTTGTTTATATACATGTATATGTTTGTCTATATGTGTTTGTTTACCTATATACAGGTATATGTCTATGCTTTTCTAACTATGTGTTCATTCTAACCCTTTTCTCTTCATCTACGTATCTATCAAGTTACAACACGTAGTATTTACGTGTATTTGTTTTTGATA
Organism: Megalonaias nervosa; assembly: GCA_016617855.1. Classification (NCBI taxonomy): domain Eukaryota; kingdom Metazoa; phylum Mollusca; class Bivalvia; order Unionida; family Unionidae; genus Megalonaias; species Megalonaias nervosa. The sequence goes on from JAECUM010002562.1 coordinate 93,003, forward strand.
ATTTAAATTATTGGTATATGGTTTTAAGATGGAAACAAATAGAAGTTCTATTTTTTTAAAATAAAATGTGATTTCCTTAAAGCATCCCATATTTTATTGCACCTTATTTTCTTACTTTAGATTTGATATTGTGTTGTCAGATTTCCCAAGGGCAAGTTCAATATTCTGGTGAGCATGCCTCGGGTGAGCTGCCTTTGATAAAATTAGTACCTGCATATACTGTTTCAAATAGGAGATTGGTATTTTAATGCCATTTGCAGCAGTTAGCTGACAGAATGCAACATCTACATGTAATATAATATATATATATATATTGTGTCATAAATTACAAATCTAGTTAACACTACTGCAAGATCCTGTCTATGTAATTTTCGCACATTTTCAGTACAACATATAAATTGATTATGAAAATGGCTGTTATATTGGTTGTTTTTTTTTTCATGTTGGGTATGCGTATTTATACAGGTCTTGGACATAATGTTACATTTTTAGTTATCTACTTATTTAAACATTGCTTTTCATATTTTTAGTTTTCCTCTTATCGTTAATACTAACTAGTCAGTTCCAATTGCAAACTGCAGTCTCAAATCTGCCATTGCATAATGCACTGGCAGATCTGGGTATATCCATGAAAACAAACAAGACATTCACTATAGCAGATCCAGGTTTATATTTGCATTGGACACAACATGCAAGCAAGTATATACAGTAATTGTATCAAATTTTGGAAGATACTTAATATATCTTGTTGTCATTTGGTTCTTAAAGGTGAAATAGTGGAATTAAGCAGAGAGGGGATCAAGTCACGTTGTATAATTCCAAGACCTGAAGCAAAGCTGCCAGCTCTTTGTATATTTGAGTATGTGTACTTTGCGCGACCAGACAGTATTTTGGAAGGTAAGATCTTACTTGATTGAGTTATTGCATGATTATAGTTTTATTAAAAGTCATTATGTAAAGCTAATATATTTCTTTTGAGGACCACTCTGGCAGCCTAGTGGTTAGAGCATCCGCCCTGGTTGCAGGTGATTGTGGGTTCAGACCCCGGCCGAGTCATACCAAAGACTTATTTAAAAAACTGGTACTAGCAGCTGCCTTGATTGGTACTCAGCATTAAGAAGTTAGTGTTAGGACTGGTCAGTCTGGTGTCAGGATAATGTGACTGGGTGGGACATGATGCTACAGGTCTGCGGCATGATGCCCCAGTGCTGGACATCGCAATAAACTGTCAACACTGCAGGCATCATAGCAATATGACTGAAAAATTGTTAAAGCTACATTAAAAATTCAAATCACACACACACATACACTTCTTTTGAGATACCAAAATTACCTATATCTCTTTACCTTGACACCAGGTGTCATGCATATAATTAGAACTGTTACCCAGCTGTTTATCTTGTCATATGCCGGTAGTTATAGTTTTCCCATCAAATGTAATTCTTGTTATCAGATTATTTGTTAACTGGAGATACACTAAGCAGGAAACTTCACTTGAATCATTGCCACATTAAAAAATACTGCATGGTTGATGTTGTTAATGTATTCAGACACTGGCTTTTTTAGTGGGTTTTTGTTCTTGTTCGTTTTATGAACATTGTTTAGATCACAAGGCCATAAGGCAAAGGGAGCTATGGTACAGTCCTGCATCCATTGTCTGTCTGTTTTGTTACCTTTTGTTTGTTACCTTTCTGAAGTCCATATTTATGATCTGATTTCAATCAAACATAGACGGGGAGTTTATATCATCAGAAACTTGGATGAGTTTGATAATAAGCTAAATCCAATGGGTGGTCTTGCCTTTTTGCCACTCTGGAGGCCATATTTTTTGTTTCCATTTTGCATCAGACTTAGAATATATGCTTATATCATTAAAATCTTGCATGTATTCAATAACGAGTGAAATCCATGGATATTAATTACTTGATCTTGCTTCTGATTGGTTGAGTTTGTTTCCATTCGGAATGCCGTATGTCTGATGCAGTTTGGATCCGACTTGGAATATATGCTTATCTCATTAAGATCTCTGACAGGTTCAGTATTGAACAAAATTCATACACAATAATGATGAGATGTTTCATTACATAGGCTGAGGAAGCCTTATTTCCCATTCGATTTTGATTAGATTTGAAAGATAAGTTTTTATCATCAAGATTTTGGATGGGTTTGATAATGAGTGAGATCCATAGATATTAATGAGATAATCTTGCATCTGATAGACCAAACTTATTACCGCTCTGAAGGCCAGATTTCTGATCCTTTTTTGGTCAAACCTTGAATATAAGCTTTTAACATCAAGATCTCTGATGGTTCAACCTAAACCTTATGAACTTTACAGTGCCTTAAATAATCGACTTTTAACAAATAAATTCGCCCTCATTGTTAGTGAATGTTAAATTGTACATTATGATGTTCATCAGTGTCGATCACGACCACAGCTTCAGATGTCTATTGTCAGGCGGTATCTGTGGGGATGACTGACAAGGCCAGTCCAGGCACAGAATTCTCTTACGCATGTGGAGCACACAAGGGTTGGTGTAGAGGTAGATGTGTTAACAGATCTGGGCTTATGACTGGCACGTTTTCTCTGCGCCTCAGCGATTTTCTGCTGTGCAGGTGCCATATGTGATCTTGCTGCACCAGAGCAATGGTCTTGTGCAAGGGTCTCCCATGAGACACTGTTGATATGCAGATTTTTTAAGGACACTTTCAGTCCTTGAAGTGCTTTTTTTGTTCTCCAACTTTGCACTTTTCCTTGAAGAGTTCATCATAGAACAGCTGGTTTGGAATCCATTCCTCAAGCATGAGGACGATGTGTGCTGCCCATCTAACTTGGACCCTGTGCAGTAGCTTGAAGACAGATGGGATACTGGCCATTGTGAGAACCTCGGTATCAGGAATTTTGTCTTGTCACCATATCCACTTAATCCTTCAGACACAGCTCGTGTTGAATTGATTGAGTTGTCAGGAATGTCTGCTGTAGACAGTCTGTGTCTCACTGGCATACATGAGGGTGGTGAGCACTGCAGCATGTTACACTTTCAGACTGGTGGTAAGACTGATTCCTCTGCTGTCCCTCACATTCTCACGTAGTTTCCTGAATATTGAGCTGGCTTTGGCAATTTTGCTGTTGACCTCATTGTCAGTGTTGACTGTTCTTGAGAGGTCGCTTCCCAGGTTAGTGAAACTGTCAACAGCTTGAGTATCTGACCTTTCACTCTGATGCTAGGTTCGTAATATGGTTTCTCAGGTGCAGGTTTGTATATGACTTCAGTCATTTTTGGTGCTGATCATGAGGCATGATTTAGCTAACCTCTCCATGCTGGTCTGCATGTCTTCTTCTGAGCTGGCATTGAGGGCACAGTCGTCAATAAAGAGGAAATCGCTGATTATTCACCTTCAAGACTGCCTGCAGTCACGTGGGGTTGAACAACTTACCATCAGTATGGTCCCTGACATGGATGCCCTCATCACTGGTTTGGAACGAATCTGAGCATGGCAGTGAACATCATGCTGAAGAGTGGGGTCACCAGGATGCAACCTTGTTTGATGCCATTTGTGACTGGGAAGGCACCTCAGGGTTCACCATTGTCCATTATGTGGGCTATCATGCCATTGTGGAACTGGCGAATGACTTCAAATGTATTTGGGCAGCCAAATTTTGCCATAATTTTACAAAATCCATCTCTACTGACTGTGGCGAATGCCTTTGTCAGGACAATAAAACTTGTGAATAGGCCTCTGTGTTGCTCCTGGCATTTCTCCTGGAGTTGTCATGTAGTAAATATCATGTTAACTGTCTCACGGCCTGCTCAGAAATCACACTGGCTTTCTGGGAGTAGACCCTGCTCAAGATGGTGAATGAATTCCATAATGCTTGGAAGAGGTTTGTGACCTTCTGTAGTAGTACAGGTCCCCCAACTTTGTATACCTTAGCATCTATGGCATCTGATCCAGGTTTTTTTTCGCAGGACAACCAACTAATTTCTTTCTTAACCTCTTGCACATTGGGGGGAGTGTCCAGTTCAGCATTGGTTTCCACTTGAGGAAAGCATTCTATTGCTTCATCATTGATAGCTGATGGACAGTTGAGGACATAATTGAAGTGTTTGGCCCATTGCTTCAGGATCTGAGCTTTGTCAGTGAGGCAGTGTTGCGCCATCAGCATTGAGGAGGAGAGAGGACCCAGAGTACTGGGGCCCATAGCTTTCAGAGCATCGTAGAAGTGCTTTGAGTTGTTTCTGTCTGCATAGGCCTGAACGTCGTCGGCTTTTATTGGTAAGCCAGGAGTCCTGCATTTTACAAAGCTTTTTCTGAACTGTCCTGTGCATACTGGTGAAGACTGCCCTCTTGAAGGCTGATGAAGTGTTGTTCAGAAGTGCTCTGCATAGTTGGTGTTTTTCTGCAAGCTTGTCTTTATATCATCATTGTTCTCATCGAACCAGTCTTGGTTCTTTCATGCTGTCTGTCCCAGAAGTAAGAGTGCAGTGAAGTAGACAGTGTCTCTAAAGGAGACCCAATTCTCTTCTTTAGTTGCCTGACCAATCTGCAGGTCTTCCAATTTGCTATCCAGGATCCTTGAGAGCTTCTGGTGATTGAGCTATTTTTCTCCTTCAAGTTGTTTGGTCTCTTGGGCTGGATGTGAAGATTGAATTTGGACACAAGTAGCCTGTGAAGTGTTGGTTATGACGAGATCATGTGTGGCACACATCTTGAACAGCAGGGACCCACTGCTGTTGCACTTGCCAATGCCATGCGTTCTGACAACTCCTTCCCAGGTCTGGTGATTAGTCCCCGCTCTAGTGTTGCAGTCCTCAAGAATGTTTTCAGGGTGGTTTAAATGAGGGAGTCCAGTTCTTCATCGAACTTATCTTTCTCATCATCTCTGTTGGTCATTGTGGGAGCATAGGTTGTTGATCAGCGTGGCACTCGTCTTGTTCCCAGTGGAAGTTGTGAAGTCATTAGGTGATCATTGAGGCCCTTGGGAAGGCTGGTAAGCTTGCACACTAGATCAGACTTCACAGCGAATCTGACACCTGACTCGCAACATACTTCACTGCCATGTCCACTCCAGAAGAACATATAGCCGCCACCCACTTCTGACAGCTGGCCCTAGTCTGCTAGGCAAGTCTTACTCAAAGCTGCTATATCCACATTGTATCATGCCAGTCCCTTAGCAACCCGTGCAGTCCATCTCTCTGGTCTTGCAGCCTTGGCGCTGTCCAAAAGAATTAAAACACTCTGTGTTCCTAATTTGAGCACCGTCATCTTTTCCTGTTTTGTTGATGTTCGATTGCAAGGATGGGATCCAAGCCAGCCACTGTAAACTGGCCAGGGTGACATGGGGCAGGCTATGTTTAGGGTACCTTTTCTTGCCCCTTCCTTATGCTATGGAGGTGAGCAGAGCGATCCTAAAAAGGGCTGCTTTAGACACTCAGGGGACTGCCAAGTTCCACTGCTGCTTTGGTCCAGTAGAAAGCAACCCTATGTCCTGAGCTGCCAGTGTGTAGGTTCATGGCTAGAGCTTAAGTCTTATCCTCACTTGCTGTTTCGTCACTTCCCCATCACCACAGGACTTAGAGTTGTGTGGTATGGGTTTGAAGCTGTGACTTATGCTTGACTTGGATTAAACTGAGAGTTCATCAGCCTCACTCGTCCTGGATCCAGCAGCAAGACATGGTCGAGACAACTGGAGATAAGTCTGGATGCATTGGATGACCATGGCATCCTGTGTGTCCCGCCATGCTCTTCACATTCCATGATGCATTGCTGATGACATATATATAAGAATAGCCTTATTTTGTCACATTTTAAGGTGAGGTCATTGAAATTGTTTCCTGAAATATCTCAACAGCCGACTGTAAATAACACAGCACATATATGCTTATTTATTGTTGTTGAATGTTTAATTGTACTTTGGATATAAGTGCAGTGTGACTTCTCACAAACCTCTAAACAAAATTTGATGAAATTTAACAGAGAACGCCAGAATAGTGGAAAGTTTGTAAAACTTATACTGCTCTGCCATCAGATTTGGCAGCATTGCTAAAAGTAGAAGAGTAAAACTGAAAATGATTTCTTCAAGAACAGTTAAACAGAATTTGACCAGATTTGACTTGAAGCAGAATGCCATGAAGGTCTTTCAATTTTGTACCAGTAATGCTGATCCACTAGTCAATATGGACATTTTTGCTTTTTTTTAACAAAAATCTATTCAAGAAACATTGGGCCAAATTCACAGAAAACATCATGGCCTAGGACCATTTTATAGTTTGTACCAATGATAATTGTCTGCAAACCAGTATGGTTGTACCAATGACAATTGTCTGCCAACCAGTATGGTTGTACCAATGACAATTGTCTGCCATCCAGGATGGTTGTACCAATGACAATTGTCTGCCTTCCAGGATGGTTGTACCAGTGACAATTGTCTGCCATCCAGTATGATTGTGCCATTGTCAATTGTCTGCCAACCAGTATGGTTGTACCAATGACAATTGTCTGCCAACCAGTATGGTTGTACCAATGACAATTGTCTGCCATCCAGTATGGTTGTACCAGTGACAATTGTCTGCCATCCGGTATGGTTGTACCAATGACAATTGTCTGCCATCCAGTATGGTTGTACCAGTGACAATTGTCAGCCAACCAGTATGGTTGTACCAATGACAATTGTCTGCCATTCAGTGTGGTTGTACAAAAGACGATTGTCTGCCAACCAGTATGGTTGTACCAATGACAATTGTCTGCCAACCAGTATGGTTGTACAAAAGACAATTGTCAGCCAACCAGTATGGTTGTACAAAAGACAATTGTCTGCCATCCAGTATGGCAGTATGGTTGACATTGAAAAAAAAAACCCAACAACTTTATGTTAGAAAGTATCATTCCAACAAAGATCTTCAGACCAACTGCCCTTGCCTTAGGTTTTTAAGTCAATATCACTCATTTGAGTGATCTTAAGCCAAGATGGGTCTCTTGTATGTTATTTGCTCACATGGTCAAAGACAAGATCTTGTATGAAGGCCTGTCATTCAGCTCATGGAATCCATCAATCTTTTAGCACAAATTTGTTATTGCTACCCCTCCTAAACTCCTTGGAGGAAGGCATGAAACTTGGCATACAGCTTCATCCTGAAGTGTGCTTGGTTCTAAACATCTCTCAGATATCCAATATAGCCACCACATTGGTCAACTTTAAAATACTGTTATTGGTTCTCTTCCAAGTTTGGATGTCTTATCAGTGTGAGGTATTCACTAAAATACTTATGTTTGATGGGTCCTGAATGAAAATGGTGCCATTCTGGTCATAGTGGCCATCTTGAAAATCGTGTTATCACTACTCTTTCTGAATAGGGATAGTCTTGCCAACATAGGGTTATCACTAAAAGACTTCCTATGATGTCTAATTGGTTATTGATCCAACGCCCATGGCAGCTGTCTTGAAAACATTGTCCCTATTATTCTTGACTTGATGGCAATATCAGCACATGGATTTTCATTGAAAGACTTCATATCATAAATTGTTGATCCTGAATGAAAATGGTTCTGATCTGATCGTCAACATTGCAACCATGGAATCTTATTATTGTTCCCACTTTTGAACAGCTGATTTTCACTAAAATGCATCTAGCTATACTTACTTCATCCAGTTAAATAATGGTGCTCACAAAATGGCGGTCTTGAAAATCTTTACATCGCTACTTCTCCTGAATAGATGATTGTTCTGACTTGGGGTGGCTGGTGAAACATTTTTGATCTGTTTATCCAGTGTACAAATGGTATTTATCTGACCACCTGAAATAGCTGACCACAGTGACCATTTTTAAAATCTTTTTATTGCTTCATCACCTGAAAAGATAATTCGATCAACATTGGGTTTTCACCAAACTTGAAATTTTCGCTTGCCTGCTGTTCCAGCCAATATTTTTCTGGTCAGATCAATAAAAAGAATTAAATTAGCTGGTTGTTGTGGCCAGTTCAGAATCTTACAAGTTTTTGAAATTTGTACTTATGAAAAGGAAATCGGGAGGACTAGGAACATTTTAAAGCAGCTGGTTCTTAAAGCCAGAGAGAAATTGAGGGAAAGAGAAAACACTGATTTTCACTAAAACATTTTTAGAATATATAGCTGGTCTAGAAGGATAATGGTGGTGATCTGATCTTCCAATCCAGCATTGGTGGAAATCTTTTTATGGCTACTCCTTCTGAAAAGATGGCCATATCATCATGGAATTTATTTTAAAACACTTCATATTGCAGTATATAGTTATCCTATAGTAACATACTGCTCGTTTAATCTCCAAAAGGGCTGTGTTGATGTTCGTTGTGAAATTCTTGTTTTTTTTTAATGGCTGGTCATGTTGTCACCAAAATACTATAGTGCCATGTAGCTGGTCATAACTGAATATGGTGCTGATCTGATATCCATCATTGCAGCCATAGTGGCCAACTTAATTATATTGTTGTCACCACTCATGAAAGGACTGTGCCATTGAAACAGGGTTTCCGTTGAAACACTTCTTACAGTAGTTCATTGCTTCTCTATGAAATCATGCAGATGTGACCGATATGTCAGTGGTGTTGTGGACAAGTTTGAAAACCAGACCCAACGGACACTGAGGTCATGATGTCAAAAGTCCAGAAATTAAACCAAGATCATGAGTACAATGACTTGTACAAAATGAATTTTGACCAGACTTTGTATTTAATTGCTTTTCAAAAAATAAGTTCAGTCAGTACAACAGTAGTGTTGACTCTGGTAGTGTTTTTATTTTGTAATGGCTTGTAAGCATAATAACACAAGCAAGTATGAATGGATTTTCATTTTTGGAAATATCTGAAGAATACATTGAATGATGCCATATTAATAACTTCGGCTTTTATATAAAAAAAAGAAATGCAAATTTAACCAAACTCGGGCATACACAAAGTTAACCAAACTTTGCATGTGGGCATATGTTGACAATATCTGGGATGAGTTCATTGATCTTCTACCCATGGGTCAAGGTCAGATGCCCTTTTATACTTGTGAACCTGCTAACTCAGACATATTAAAAGATATTTTTGTTATCAAATTTGGTATTTTGGAGTTTCTCAAGATTATTTGAGATGGTTTCAGTAATCAGCAGTTAAAATAATAAAGTAGGGAAGAATGGGACTGTTTGTGAAATTCATGAAAATTCTTTTCAACCAGTAGAGCATCAGACTCTTTGAGGGGCTCTTGTATGTTTTTTTAATAGAGTAAGGAAACAAATTTAAGTTAATAAACCTTTGTATAAAATTAAGTCATTAAAAAAACTTAATATGACCTTCTTTACTTTGTGCCAAATTAGATGCTGAGCATTCTGTACATGTATTTGTTAAAAGTGTTTTAAAAAATTTGTAACAAATCGTGTACTGGATACCATGTGCAGAGTATAAAGAAAGTAATAACACATTTACCATCATTATTCAGTGTATTGGGTTCCTTTCAACTGTAGAGGAAGTCGAGGGCTCAGGAATATCACTTGTTCTCTTGTCCTGACCAGGAAAAAATATTGGCTGTGACAATTATACTCTTTTGCACTTACTCGTCCCTGGGCCTAGTAGATGCAAATTCACACCAGTATAAATATGTATGCTTTTTCTTTCCTTAACAAATGAAGAAATTCAGCATTGCTTACCATCTAGCATTAGTTATTAGTACTTTCTCAACAGTCTTGAAAATACCAGTGACCTGCAGTGACTGTAATACTGCCTGTCCAGACAAACAACACAATTTTTCATGTTATCTGGCTTTAACTTCTTATAAGTCTGATTTCTAAAGTCATACGATAACTTGTTAAACAGGAGAATTTCTGCACATTAAAATGACGTGTAGGTTACTGAGTGCATCACAGGAAATGCAAACACTATTAAGAGATATGGAACTTGGTGTGAAACTGCAATTTCTCAACTTGCAAACCTGTCTGATAATATATTCTTATCTAAGGGACCATGTATTAGAAGGCTCTCTTCACTTAAACATGATATTTCATGATTTGAATCTATTAAAATATCAAGCTTTTGTCAGATATCCTTGTTGTTTGTTTTTTTCAAGAGCATAGTGAAGACGAATACTGTGTTTAGTAAAATTCTAGCAGGGACAAGTAATTGATGCAACTGAGATGAGTGCTTGGAAAATTTTCCCTGAGTCTTGTAATCAAAGGCTGATGACAGAAACTGGAGTTTTCTTCTCAGGGTCCTTAAGAATTCAATTTTGCATGTTATGATAATTTTTTTAAGGCATCCCAAAGAAAATATAATGTATTGTAACCTCGTATAGTTGCCAGCTAAAAAATGAAATATTGGTATCTGCTTGAAAGGGTCTTAAAACACTTTGTGATAATCACTACTTGGAACAAAAGAAAATGAAACCTTGCTGTACATAAAGTGGGTATGAGACATAGAATGATGTAAACCTTGCTGTACATACTGTCCCCATGGAGGAACAGCCTAAACTGAGATGACCACATCAGGCCTGAATTTTACCATCAGAACTTGAGCCTCTACTGAAATTTATTCTTTCATCCAATTCATTGGGCTCCATTCCTACATTCAGTACAGTCAAACCCACTTATCTCTAATTCGGTTATCTCGAGAACCCATGTATGTCGAGCACTTTGATCTGGTCCCAAAAAAATCCTTCTTTGTTATGCTAATTTTCCCCGCTTATCTTGACCTGTGTTAAGTCGATAACCCGGTTATGTTGGGATAAGTTTCGGTCCAAAGTAACATGCGGACCCGCTTAATTCGATGAAATGCAACTTTTAATGTCCATCTCAGATTTTACAAGAAATGATCCGGCGTTTCCGCTATTACCAGTACCTTGTACTGGCAAGGATGGAAAAAGTCGGTACAAGTCCATATTTTATTGGTACAAATGCTAATCAACCAATCTCATCAATGCATGGTTTATCATTTATACAGAGTGGAGAAAATTATCATGTAAACAATACTATAGAGTAAGGAAATTGAATGCATGCGTTTCTGACCTTTACATAAGCTGTGTTCAAAATGGACATTATCGCATGTCCACACCACGGCAATAACGTTCATCCCACACAGCATCGTGAATTTGATCTTATCTATAACTCGGAAGATTATCAGGTTAACATCATTGAATGTAGCTAAAATACCTAATTTGTTTTACACAATATATTTAAAACAAATTCGGTAATAATTAAAGTGTTTTCATGCTTGGTGCGAGCGTAAGCCTTCAACTTCAGCATGGCTAGATCATGTGACTCACAATAATCTATGAATAAAACCCGCAAAACTCCAAACTAAGCTGCCCCCCAACCCCCAACCTGCCCCCCATTGGTTATTAATTTGTTTTGAACAAGAGTAAATAAAAGCACCAATGGTATTGTAAAAAAAAGTCTATAGCGCCCAGTATTTTTTTTATGAAAATGGTTAACGCTGTACCATGATTACATATTCTTCAACACAAATGGAATGAAGCAGAAGGCGACTGATAGGATTAAAATTTGAAACAGAAAGAAGAGTGCTTTCATTTGTGTTGTTTTTATCTTGAATTTCAAAGTCTTGCAATCCATCAAGAGATTAACCGACTCTACTTCATGTGCTGTGTTCTTGCCCACGATCACTGATCAGAGTCGGGAGGGATATGGGACTACAACTGTATCAATAGAATAAGTTGTCTTCTAACTGCATGAATGGAATAAGTTGGCTTGATACAGAATTTGATGTTGAGACAGTTAATTTTAAAGACTTGAAATGCATTTTACAGTTTGTCGGTACATGAATACCGACAGCCCTGTCTTTTTCCGGTACAGAAGCAAAATTTATCGGTAAAAACCGGCATATACTGGTATAAAGGAACCACTGACAATCAAAAGAAAAAAGATTGATTTTCATGCACAATATTGGTCAGTTACATTCTGCTGCTAGTCACAAGTCAACTCTAACAAAAGAAAACACTTTCAAATAAAAATAAGTGTAGTCCTACATGTACATGTACTTCAGTTGGCCTAGATTTTGGATAGCGTGAGAAAATCATTGTCGTGCTGAGGCTACCAAAGGAATGAGGCTATTCACAGGGAAATAAAAACAACTTTAAACCACTGACATTGTTGCAGTAACTTATTGTTGTAAAAATATGTGACTTGTTACTTAATCTCATTTAAAAGACCTCCGATCTTCTTTTTTCTCCAACCTGGCATGACTGAATTATTATTTTTATTGTACATTAGAAATGCCATTTGTTTTTAGAAACAAAACTCCTCATTTTTGGTACTTCAGATGCATAATCATTGTTCTGCAGTAGATTTATCAACTAAACCCTGATATCTCGGGACCCGGTCATGTTGACTTTTTTTTTACACCCCCAACTTAATTGAGATAACCGGGTTTGACTGAATCTCCATCTACAACTGGAACTGGGAAACAGATACTTCGTATGTCAACCCAGTGGATGGTCTAAAGAAAAATCAGGAACCAGGTTACACCAGCAACATAGTATTCCACCCGATTTCAAAACAGTTAGGAATCTACACATGCCACTACAGATTTATGCTGTTTGATTCAGATTCTAAAAATATTTGCTGTCACTAACAGAATATAAATAATTAATCCAAGAGAGTAATTTAGCCACCTCCTCGTCAACCTCACTTCCCACCCCTAAATGAATATTTTTTTTTTTAATCACAAATGATAGTCACATGCTGGCTGCAATAAAAAATAATATCATTTGAACCAAGTACACTGGCTGCAAAACTATTGTCTACTAACAGCTGTTTGTCCATATGTTACATGGCCCAAAGTGTGGCTGTACCAGCTGATACACTGCACACCTACAAGACAGTGATCAGTTGAACCAATGCACAAACCAGAATGTTCCTTCTGATGAGGTACATGGATAATGGAACTGGTTAGAGATAGTGGATGTCTAGACAGTTGCATCAGATGGGGGGGGGGGAATGCCTCCACTTTTCTTCAGGCATTCTTTTGGTAGACTTCTATTGCAGTTTTGTTTGTGGCAAGCTTACGAGGTTGCACTAGTTCGTTCTGATAACTTGAGTACATGGATTTCCCTTAGCTGATTCAGATTTTTAAGCTGGCTCTTAAAGGCCTTTGAGGTTCAAAATAAATCAGCTTAAGTCAGATTTTGGTAAAAGCTGAGTTTGGTTGGACTGAGTTTTAATATTATTACCTGATTTGCAGACCATGTTATGCAAGGATGTTTCTAAGTTAGTTGCATTAGCACCCCAGTTATGATTATGTAATGTCCAAAAATAACCTGCAGCAAGATCAGCAAGCAATCCATATGAATTTTGACTATACATTACAATTCATTGATACCTGATTGCAACTGGTTTCAGGTAATTAATTGCAGAAAATTGGACCTAACATTTCATTTTAATTTTTTTATCATTCTAAACCAAGGTATAATTACATTTGCTTTTTGTTTATTTGTTGAAATCTAATGGTAAACAATTAAGTACATAATAAATCTTCACATGTTTTAGGTCAGATGGTATACCAGGTGCGTCAGAGATGTGGGAGACAATTGGCAAAGGAGGCACCAGCAGATGTCGACCTGGTCAGTACGGTCCCCGAGTCCGCTACACCAGCTGCTTTAGAATATGCTAGAGAGGTATGGACAAAAAAGATATCGTAATATTAACTTGATAGTTGCAGTTCATTGTAATTATCCCATGCGTAAAAGACAAGCAAGATGTAGGTATAACTTTTCTGATGGCAATATTGTTGTAATCATTGGAGTTGAGATATTTAGCTCACCAGGACAGACTGGTTGATGGATATCAACCTCAGACACCCTTCTGATGGATCTGTTACTCTGTTGGGAGAGGTGACTTAGCTTGGCCTAATCCAAATCAGGAGAAGTATGATCTGATTCCTTCTCATAATTTCATTTACCATGGGATAAGTATTCTCACCTGTCAAGGAACAGTCCATGTTTCTTCCAACAAAATGTCACAATTACTTGCTGTTTTAGCAAAACTGGACAAAAGGACTTCGTTGCCGGCTCATCTCTACTTCTCTCTCCAAGCTTGATTTGATCCCATCTCAGAATTTCATTTATATAGGGATGAATATTTTGACCTGTCAAGGAACAGACCATGTTCCTCCCAGCAGAATCTCACGAATACTTGCCGTCTTAGCTATACTGGACAAGAAGACTTCATTATCTGCTCATTTCTACCTCTCTCTCCAGGGCTGATCTGATCCCATCTGAGAATTTCATTTATATTGGGATGAATATTCTGACCTGTCAAGGAACAGTCCATGTTCTTCACAGTAGAAACTCACAAAATCTTGCCCTCTTAGCAAAACTGGAAAAGAAGACTTGAAAGACACTCCAGTTCAATTAATGTACATCCTAAATATGTTACATATTGTACAAAAAAATCTTGCTAATATGCCTTTAACAGTATTTGAGAAGTTTGATTGATTTATTTATTAAACCAAAATGGTTTTTTATAATAAGAAGATGGCATACAGTGGTCATATTCATTTCCTCATATCATGTTGGTATCTTAAAGTGTTTTAATCTTCTTTTTAAACAAAATTTATAATGGTTTCTTGAAATTGCAGCTTGGAATTCCTTATGGTGAAGTTTTATGCAAGAATCGGTATGTGGGACGAACATTTATCCAACCCAGCACAAGGTTACGCAAGCTTGGAGTTGCCAAGAAGTTTGGTTTGCTGACTGAGAATTTCCGTGACAAAAGAATTGTCCTTATCGACGACTCCATTGTGAGAGGAAATACCATGAAGCCAATTGTACAGCTGTTAAAAAATGGAGGAGCAAAAGAAGTATGTCACTTCTCATCAGTCCTTCAAACCAGAAACTCTAATCTTTTCTAACATCATGTCATTGACGAAATTTTTGTTGAGCCTTCTTTAGTGCTGCATTGCCCCTTTGTCGCATCATTATGGTCAACAATTTGTGATCATTTTAGTGAATTTATTATTTCCGTACATTTCCTTAACCCCCTGATACTCTTTCATCATACTTGGCATCAGTCATTTTGAAACCAAGATTAATTTATCCAGTAGTTGCATGTTGAAATTCTTAATGAAATGCTTGATACATTGTGATCGTTTGATAGATCTGTAAGGAATGACATCAGTTGCAGAAATGCTCCCAGGGTGCATGATTTCATGATATGTGCAAACCTTGTATGAATTCACATGCTTGGAAAGTGGTGATTTGCGAGAACTCCTGCAGATCAGTTTAAAGTTGTGCATGTAAAAATGTACTTTGCACAGTATACAACTTCATTCAGCCATTTACCCGTGAAGTACTTGTAGAAATGGTAGAAATATTTTGTAGCGCTTTTCACGATGTGTATTATTTCATAACTGTTTATTGATCTGGTTACTTCGGCTTGATATGATTAGGTTGTTAGGTTGCTAATTTGATTGTTACATTGGGCCCCGTAACAAACATTGTTTTGTGGTTTGAACCTTGCGTCAAGGAAGTTTTACAAATGCACATTGATAATACTTGCTATCTAGTGGACACAAAATGGCCGATTCCCAGTATTGTTCATCTTTAAATACTGGCTGATCATAGTAATGAAGGCGAATTATTTTCAAAGACAGAAATTATAGGTGCTGGGAAAAGTATTAATGGAGGGATTTTGAATTAAAAAATGAATACTTATCTAATGTACATGCTGGATGGAAAAAAACAGACGGCATGTGGTCAACCCCTCATTTCAGTGGTATTTTAAATGTAGAAAAGACAGACAGACTAGCCAAATTAAAATATAGACAAGTCAAAGGTAGAGTGCATATTTAGTGGGTTTTTTTCTCGTTGCAATTTAGCCCTGCGGGATCATGTGTTACAAAACCATATAGCCCTAGCATAAATGTTATGATAAATAAATAAGAATCTAAAAATGACATGAAGAAGTAACCGTATTTATTTGAGCAAAATACCTGTTTGAATAAGTACACAATGGCATTAATAGACGTAAAATCCTAATACATTATTATGGAATAGTAAATCTGGCATAGTTGTCATTTGAGTACTAATTCGAGAAAGTTAAACTTTGGCAGAGCTGAAAAATATTAATTTGGAGCAGAAATATCCAAACGATGATACCTGTGAGCTGTGAAAGGTTGTTCTCATTACAGAACAATATTTATACACAGATAAGAAACAGGTTAAGCTGAGAAAAATGAACAGATTAATGCTTATACATCTTTTAAAGATTTAGATTTCAATAGTGGTCTTAAAAAGATGGACATTGAATTGTTATGTAAATATTGAACTTTGGCCTTTTCCTCCTCCCCCCTCAATTTTATTCTGCTCCCCACCTCATTTTTGTGACAAAGGGGAAATGCCCTGTCTGATAAAATTCTGGGAGTATCTCTGCAGTTGATCAAGATATGTGAAATGTTTTGCAGAGAAATTTGTATACTTTTCTTAAATATCGGCATTTTATTTTTTCAACATAAGTAAACCAGGATACATTTAGGATTTGTTAATTGTTCTGTTTCAGTTTTGTGTTTTTCATGTTTGATTGTAACAAAGGGACATGTAGGTCCCGAAAGTGCATTGACTAGATTGCACTAGTTTTGCACTGATTATCATCAGTCATATATAGTCAAAGTTGGATATTGGGAGTTTCTGCTAATCAGACCTTATAATAATTGTTTGAACTAAAACTTATAAATGGGTACTATCTGTTTATTATACTTTAGATGTTTATGCTGTAGGTGTGAATCAACCCTGGGGCTTCTGCAAATTGTACAGTGAAACCACTACAAGGGTTCTCCTTGCCACATGCAAGTTTGGAAGTAGATCATTCAGTACTTTAAGTAAAGAACAGTCGTCAATAAACAGTTGAGTCATTTGTGAAAAGACAGAAAAGAATGATGAAATAACCTCTATACAGAATGAAAGGATATAAAAAAATGATGTCTTTGCACATACCAAATTTGATCACAACAGCAGATTCCTGCACCCCAGCAACTTAAATGGTTCCAACTACTATACATGATTCCTTGCACAATGACAACTAGTTGTGTACTTTGGAGTGATATTAAGCTGACATTAAGATTTCTAACTTTCTTGTAGGAAAACGAAAAAGGTTGCGTTTGATTTTAAGCATATTGCTAAGTCCATATAATGACTTTAAAACATATGTAAAAGATAAAATGTAGAGATATATATTCAAGTTAATTAATTCTAGTCCTGTAATGGCAGATGTCTGTCCAACAACAGCTTATGAATTTTCAGTACCTCATGTGTTGTGTGTGTGTGTATCAGTGCATGCCTGCATGTGTGTGCATGCACCCCCTGTATTTTGTACTGCATTGACTTAAGTTTTGCCTTTAGGTATGTTTTATTTACTGATAAAATTTGTTCCTCTTCCAGAGAAAATTGAGACTGTCTTTATTCATGTACCAAGAAATTGTAAAATGTGTTTTAAGCCTTGAAATGTAACTGTCTCAATATCAGAGTCTGTCAGTGTATTCTTTTCATGCAGTTCTAGTTCCATATCACTGCCAACAACACTGCACCAGAAGAGTCCGCTTATTTCTTTGATCGATTCAGGTGTTTTAATGTTATATACATGGAGTATTTCTGCCTCCCTAGTCTGTTAAAACAGACAACTTACAGTTAGGGCTAAAATTCCCAAGGTTATTAAGTTACTGAAATATAGTATTGGATTGATGCTGCAGCTTAGAGGCCAGTTTTATCATGTGTAGTTGTGGTCAAAATGGTGCCTGAAGCCTGCAAAGAGATAAGCTGTCTTCTGGTACTGTTGTATGCAACTAATTCCTGCTGTATGTGACTACTTGATGTGGTGTATGACTAATTGCTTGTGTATGTGACTAATTGCAGGAGTATGTGACAGATTTCTGAGGTAGGTGACAAATTGATGTTGTATATGAATATTGCTTGTGTGCATAACAATAACAACCCTCTTTCTGCTTCATAGATGTTAATCCAAGCTGTAATTTATTTTAGTTCAGAACAAATTAATAACCACATGTTTGTTGGCCTAAGGACCATCTCATTATAACTATGTATGACTGTAAGTCATGTGATCTTTCTGAAGTTGAAGGGTTTCACTTGAACCAAGCCACTAAAATTAAATACTGTAACTATTTACTTTATAAATGAACTCTGAACCAAAGTTGTTAATTGTGTGTGAATGAAGCTGGTGCCTGACGGTGTCAATATTGGCATATGATTACGCTACTTTTGTGGTGTTGACTTCCGACATCATCTTTTATCAGCACAGCTACTGTAAGGGTCAGAAACTCGTTCATTTTATTTCTCTAAAGTGTTTTTTACATAAATTTCCCTACTTTATGATGCAAATAGTGAACCATGCATTGATGAGATTGGCTGATTAGCATTTGTACTGGTAAAATTTGACCATGTACCAACTTCGTCTGTCCTTGCAAGTACCAGTAGTTGCACAACCCAAGGATAGTCTCTGGTGTCATAACTTTATATGTTGATGCTTGTGACAAGTGAAACACCTTTCCTCCAAAAGTAGGTCAGTGTAACCTTTATTTCATGCTTTGATGAATTTCTCTTAAATTTTGCAAAATAGTTAAAAGTGAAGAATTAGTTTTCGGTGATCACATTTTTTAGATGAATCAGAAATGAATTTTCTCCATCGCCATTGTCTCCCTGAACACCTAACTGTTGTATCCTTTGACACTACTGTAATAATCGAACTTTTGTCACTTTTGACTGCTCTAGCAATCTGTTATATCTTTTGACACTCCTGTAATAGCTTAACTATTGTATCTTTGATACTACTGTAACAACCTGTTTTATCTTTTGACATTACTGTAAGAACCTAACTGTTGTCTATTTAGAGCCTACTGTAACAACCTGTTGTGTCTTTTGAGACTACTGTAACCTTTAGTTGTTACAAAATATTTTTTACATTTTCAGGTTCACATTAGAGTTGCTTCTCCTCCCATTCGCTATCCTTGCTTCATGGGTATTAACATTCCAACAAAGGAAGAATTGATAGCAAACCTATTTCCATTAGAGGAGCTGGCAGGTCACTTAGGTAAGAGTTGTTTTTGGATACAAAAAATATTTTCAATATGTTGTGGCAATATGTGTAATTAGTAGCAAAAGTGGTTACATGGACTATCATTCATTCTCCAGTGATTACAGCAAGTTTTTATACTTAGCTCTATTTCTTTGACACTGTTATACACATGGTAATTACACTTGTTAAAAACAATTCAAGGATTTGACTCACACTTGAAAATATGTCAGAATGATATACTCTTCTACTAGTGACCATTTTAAGATTTTTTATCATGCAGCAGTGGAACTGATGGGGCATATCAATCCATGATATTGTTTTTCCTGCTGTTTATATTTGTTTTACCAAATATACAGGTTGTCTTTTGGCAGACTGGAACAAATGTGCAATATCTACTGTGAATGTATGTTGTTCTTTCTACTGTGAATGTATGTTGTTCTTTCTACTGTGAATGTATGTTGTTCTTTCTACTGTGAATGTATGTTGTTCTTTCTACTGTGAATGTATGTTGTTCTTTCTTAGGTACATTCTACTAATTCAGACTCCTATTGGCAAAATTAAAAAATACTACAAAAACAACCATCAAAACATTTGGTTTTTTTGTTCCTCCCATCCCCTTATTTGTATAGGTCACATCCTCTCAGCCCCTTATTTTTTATAGACCACATCCTCCCAACCCCTTATTTTTTATAGGTCCGATCCTTTTGAAACCTTGATTGTTGATGATAAAACTGTATTTTTAACTGTGAGTTATCATAACTCTGAATACAATTAAAGTTAATTAATTGAAGCATCCAACCAGTCAAGATAGCTTGTTGATAGGTGCCACGAATATTTTTGGCCATGTATACTCAAAGTTGGAGAGTAGGTCAGAAAAGTCCTTGTTTTGTCCGATATCCTCTCTTCCATGATGGCACAAGGTGTGGAGTGGTGACCTTTCATCATACTTGGTGCAAACTTTCACTCTATGAAGAGCCAGGAAGTTAGCTATCTGTGGAATAGATGCCTGGAGAGGTGTGATGTGTTCATACATGTACCACTGGATGAAAACATGCCATTTGCCTTCATATACTTTCAGAGTGGAGGGCCTTCTTGCTAGAGCAACTCTGTCCATGACTGGTTGTGAGAATTAATTAAGTGTTTGCAAACTGTAAAGGCAGACCCTTGTCGGGATAGGAAGAGAAAAAGTTGGAAAAACAGACGAAGTATACTTTTCTTAGAAGTCAAAACTCCTTCAGCTTATAATGATATATCTTCCATGTAGATTCTGGCTTTTGCGAGGTCTGTTGTGACAAGAGCGTGCTTCTTTGCACGAGCAGAAGTAGTAACTGACACGTTCTTAAGCTTTGCCACAAAGTCTTATTCCTAAGGGAAGATCACTATGTCAACTGCTACATAAGTCGGCTGACAACTTTTAGCTCCTTGTAGCTAAAAGTAGTATCTGGGAGAGCTGGATTTGTACTAGTAGTTCTTTTAAGGTATTATGATTGGGTAATTATTCTTGAAGAAACATTTTACTAGGAAAAATTAGTTTCTGCAAATTCAATGAATTAAGTGCATCAATGGCTTGAACATTTTGTGATCATCTAATGGTTAATATAGATATTTCATAGATATTATGCAATGAATGGAATGTAAATTCATGATTTAGTTTGCTTAATTTGGAAACATTTTATACTTGTGACAACTTTGTAATAATGTTTTTTTCCACACAAAGCATTTGCAAAGAATAGTTGAATCTGTTTCATATAATGACGCAGAATTTGAAAATCTAGCTTGAAGGGACAAGATCTGTATTAGGGACAAGACCTGCTGTTTCCATGGTAACATGTTTCTGTCTGAGCAGTGATTGAAAATTCATTTCAGATAATGGTCAAGTACATATTCAAGACTGTCCAGCGTTTCTCTTTAACGAAAAGGATGCTCTGTGGAAAATATTTCTGATGATGCTCATTGAAAGTCCATATTTCTACTGGAAGTTCGTTTTCAATTTGTTTTGATCAGGCTGGTACACAGTTTGTAATTACTTCAACTGGTGTTATAAGGATCACACAATAAAATTTGGAAAACAACCTTTAATATGGTCTAATGTTGGTACCAGTAGTTAATATCTGCAACTTTCATATTTCTATACTTACTGTTTGAGTAAGAGATTATTCTGGGTGTACACAAACTTTTAGTTCTTGCCTGAATGGGCAAGTGTATTTTGAGATTGTTTAGCCTGCTAGGTTTAGTTTTTCCCTATCCTGTCCACACAGATGGGAAAGATTCTTTATCTTGCCCCCACAGTGCATTATTTTTTATTATTTGTGAAAACATCATATGAAAATTCAACATGTGTATTGAATGGTATCAAATGAATGATGTTACATAATTGCATCAACTCGTCTAGCCCTAAAGTAAATAGATTAACTAAACCAGGGATAACTCAGTTCAGGTCATATATCAGATACCCATGTCCCTTTTTCTTCTTACAACAGGAGCAGACAGTCTGCAGTACCTGTCAATAGAAGGCCTTGTGAGAGCCACCCAGGAGGGTATCAAGAACACTAGGATGGAGGGAGAGGAAAAGGACAAAGTTCAAAAGAATGAGATTGGTCATTGTGTTGCTTGCTTAACAGGAGAATATCCAGTAAAACTTGACTGGTGAAATTCTTACCATAGTGATCTGAAATTAAAATATATTTGTGATTAATTTTTGTTCAGTAGTTTAATAAAGATTCATCCTGGATACTCCATAATACTGAAAACATTAAATATTCGTACTTCTTATCTTTTCAAGTACCATGCTTGGATTTATTTTCGTGGGTGACATTTTTTTCAGGTCTTGTGAAAAAAACGTTTTCTTCAGCACTTAATTCTTTTGAGGGTGGAAGGATCTTAGTGTTTCCATGCAAGGATTATCGAGTGTGGAAGGATTTTAGTGTTTCCATGCAAGGATTATCGAGTGTGGAAGGATTTTAGTGTTTCCATGCAAGGATTATTGAGTGTGGAAGGATTTTAGTGTTTCCATGCAAGGATTATCGAGTGTGGAAAGATCTCAGTGTTTCCATGCAAGGATTATTGAATGTGGAAGGATCTCAGTGTTTCCATGCAAGGATTATTGAGTGTGGAAGGATCTCAGTGTTTCCATGCAAGGATTGTTCTTCATTTTATCTTTATCTTTGCGGTTTGTATCAACCATGAAGTAAAAAATTGGCACCCTACTTAAAAAAGTGAATTTTCATAGTATTGCCCAGTCCTGGTGTAAAGTATAAACAGTGTATCTGTCAAAAATAATTACACAAGCTTACATACGTTTGCTGCTGTGGGTCCAACTTTTCATACATTGCATCATGAGTAAGCAGCAGTCTCCATTCCCTCAAGACTTTGCATCATAATGCATTGGACAATTTCATCTTCTGTGACCTGCTTTGAAAACATTCTGACACTCTATACTTATCCTATGTTTTAGCCAGTACATGCCCTTGTGGGGTTTGCACAAAACTGACACTAGGTCCCACATAAATGGAGACTGAATGCACCAAAAGTGGCGGGGCCCCGAGTGGCCGAGTGGTCTAAAGTTCTCTTCGTTACGGATCACTGCCATCTCACTTATGTCTGCATGGGTTCGAGTCTAGGATTCGGCGAATGAGGATATGTGAGAAAGCTTGTCAGTAGCTTCTCGTGGGTCGGTGGTTCTTTCCGGGGATTTCCCGGTTTCTTCCTCCACCATTAACACTGGCCGCCATGTATAGCCTATTGAAAAATGGCGTTAAGCCCCACAACAACAACAACAACCAAAAGTGGCACATAAAAATGAACAAGGTGCATTTTTGTGTACCTTTAAACTGATATAGATGCACCAATTGATCATTAAATGTCTGAATTTTTCAGTGATTATTTTTATGAAAATGAACAAAATCAATGAAGTGATCATTTCTGTTAGCACAGGTTGCCATGCTCAGACTATCTTGTTTTCCCCCATTCTTCTAATTGCGTATATGGCTAAACTCTGGATCATGCAGAATTAATCATGTACTCAGTATAATCCATAATATTTCTTGGTTGAACTCTTAAGAATAAGCTCAGCATGCAACTGAACTGTAATAGTCTCTATGACAATACGAAACCATTTCAGGTAACATGTTGAGGTAACTTCCATTCTTGTTTATTTCTAGCATTTTTAACTAGAGAATTTTTTTTATATTCTTCGCATTTTTTAGTAAGCACATGCTTCCATTCACTTGATATGACCTTGATTTAGTGCCATTTATCATTTGTGAAAGCAGTAAAGTTTCAGTAAGAGGTAGTTTTGGAATAGCAGTTTACCACTCTTAAATCATGAATACGATAAAAATGGCTGCATCTTATCCCATGCTCTCAGAGTATCATTGCAGGCATTAAAAAAGGAGGATCCTGAAGTAAAGATTTTATTTTGGGTTTTTTTGTGCAGATAAAAATATGTAAATGTATGTAAATAATGTCTCATTTTATAATGAGGTTGGTCCAGTTTGGTCACACCATTTTTAAATGAAATGTGCCAATTTGTTTTTTCTTTTTTTCAAACCTGGCTGAAACATTACGTGTTTTTAATTATCAGATCAAATATCAAAATTTAAATGGTACATTGTTTTTATTCCAGTCGAGATACATTGTTTTTATTCCAGTCTAGATACATTCAATCATTGTTTTTATTCCAGTCTATATAGAGAAAGCCATTTCTCATCTGCAAATGTGTTGGGGGTGTTTGAGAATTAGTACATCATATTGACTGTGCATCACAAGTGACATGGTACAGAAACAACTTAGCAATGCTTAAGGGGCACCGTATTTGAAACATATAGAGGGTTATCAATCTTGCTAATATAATAGCGTTGGGGTGCCTCATGAAGGTCAGAAATAGTGATGAGGACACACGGTGATGGGAAGCAACACCTCTTGGTACTTGCCTAGCTGGGACACTGCAACTGAAAACTTGAAGCGTTTGAGTTTTCTAAGTTCTTCATGGGTGTTTTATGCTTATTGAGCAGGTGCATAAGTTCAGAACAAGACTCTGAGGCGCATGATAAGAAGCTGTCCAGTAGTCAGAATTCACTTCTTGACCAGTCATAAGTTGTGTGCCTATCGGTAACTTGCTGCTGTTTTTATTGAGTCTAAAAGGCTGTACATCAGAACATAGATCTGCTTAAGGTATGGAACTACGAAATAAAGGTACTCATAAAAAGTATGGTATCACAGGAACATGTTTGAAGATACAGAAAACCATAGTCATTAGTTCAAAAGAACAACTTTTCTTATGCACATAGTTTGACTTCACTTTTTTTTAAGCAACCCCACATTCCCTTCAACAACGGACTTCTTTGTGCAGTATGACATAGATGCAATTTTGCTAGCTACCGTACTGTATGAAGGGTATTTATAGCACATACCATACTGTATGAAGGGTATTTTTTGTACATATCATAATGTATGTGAAGGGTATTTATAGTACATACCATACAGTATGAATGGCATCCTATGATACATACTATACTGTATGAAAGGTATTTATAGTACGTCATAATGTATGAAGGGTGTTTATAGTACATACCATACAGTACGAATGGTATCCTATGATATATACCATACTGTATGAAAGGTATTTATAGTACATGTCATAATGTATGAAGGGTATTTATAGTACATACCATACAGTATGAATGGTATCCTATGATATATATATATATATATACCATACTGTATGAAAGGTATTTGTAATACATGTCATAATGTATGAAGGGTATTTATAGTACATACCATACAGTATGAATGGTATCCTATGATACATACCATACTGTATGAAAGGTATTTATAGTACATGTCATAATGTATGAAGGGTATTTATAGTACATACCATACAGTGTGAATGGTATCCTATGATATATACCATACTGTATGAAAGGTATTTATAGTACATGTTATAATGTATGAAGGGTATTTATAGTACATACCATACAGTATGAATGGTATCCTATGATATATATACCATACTTTATGAAGGATATTTTGCGCATCCATCTGACATGTATATCCATAAAAGAGACTTGTAAATATCTGCATGCATTAAAATCCACATTAAAACTAAAAATATTAAATGGTTAATTTTTGCCACAGTTGTATCATTATTTATAGCAATATAATGACATATCGTAGAGTATGTCTACTTATATGTTGTCAACCTTTCGATGGAACAGAATTTTGCCATGGACACTTAGAAATTTGTAACTAAAATTTAGTCATCTTCACATGTGATTGAAAGTAATATACATTTGTTGTGAATTATGTGACTTTGGAGTATATAAAAAAATCGGCAATACTGCACAGCTTTTTCTTTCAACATTCTGTCCATCCACCCCAACTCTCATTTTCCACATTTCAGATTACAGCCTTAATATACACAGTGATAGCAGAGAAAGCTGTGTACAAAGAGTACATGTGTAACTAGCTAGAGGTAGACATTATGGAAAGGTCATTTTAATAAAAAGATCAAAATAATTTTATTTATGTATATATCTGATCAATTGTACTTAACATTTATTCAGACTTTGTTGTTACGTATAGGTGTTTGTTGTGGCAGATTTGACTGAATTTGTGCTTAGTTTAAAAAGTTGAATCTTAAATGTGTATGCATTTTTTTTATCAGTATGCAAATGTTCTGTTTGTTTCTCAGGTATATTATGTTTTGGCATCATCCATCCATCCACTGTTGACATTTTCTTGTCTAGCCTATAATTTTGCTTGTCTTGGAGAGATATTGATGACATTTTCTCTATATGTTTTGACTTGGTGTGTTGCCTACCATAGTCAAATCCTCATGTCAAAGGTCATGGTAAGGAAAACAGCAAGGACTATGTCTTAATGCCAAGTGAGCTTTTGATACAGGCTAGGCCAGTGAGTTGTTCCATGTCATAATATCAGGTGAGCTTTTGATACAGTCTAGGCCAGTGAGTTGTTCAATGTAATAATGCCAAGTGAACTTACAGTCTGGGCCATTGAGTTGTTCTATGTCATAATGCCAAGTGAGCTTTTGATACAGTCTAGGCCAGTGAGTTGTTCCATGTCATCATGCCAAGTGAACTTTTGATACAATCTAGACCCATGAGGTGTTCTGTGCTAATTGTGCTTTTGATACAGCCTAGACCAATGAGTTGTTCTGGTCTTAATGCCAAGTGAGCTTATGATACAGCCTGGACTAGTGAGTTAATCTTATACCACATTTTTCTTTCTTTCTGACATTTCCTAGTTTTGGCAGAGAAGAATCATACAGCTGCAAAGAGGGATAAGACAGTCTAACCTATAAAAATTCCATTGTGGGAGGCTCACAACTAATAAATTAATTATTTTGGAGTGGATGTTGTGTCTTTATGGCATGTCTAATCCCTCTACTGTCAGACCATTGCAACAAATGGTTCTATACACTTGGTTTAATCACAGTCCCTCTCAGTCCATCGCATGTTCAACCCCAAATTTAAACTGCCAACACCTCTTTCTTAGGGGCACTGGGTAGCTCAGTGGTCTAAGGTGCTTGCCTTTACAGACATCTCACCTTTGTCCACTTGGGTTTGAGTATCGTCTCAGCCAACATGGGCATGTGGGAAAGCTTGTCATTAGCTTCCTATGGGTCTCTGGTTCTTCCCAGGCTTTTCCCAGGAACTTCCTCCATCGGATATATTGGTCACCACTTATAGTCTGTCATGTGCTGAAAAATGGCATTAAAACCACAAACCTCTTTGGTGTATTATAGCTGGTGCAGTAGTTGTCTACCTCATCTAGTAACATCAGAAAATAGAAAATAACTTGTTAATCCGTATTTCTTTGTGTCCATCATATCTTGCTATCTCAAAAATTGCTTGTTACCATTCTGTATTTCTTCAAAGATTTGTATCAAAGGTGACATTTATCATCATGTTTCTTATGAGTTTAAATATATTTGGCATGTATACATATTAATGAAGCCTTATGGCTGAGCTTATTACCAAATTTTGTATCCTCAAGATCTCTTGTGAGTATGAGAAACATTGAGGTATTGTTGCTTCTGATTGGCCTGAGCTCACCAACAGTCTAAGTGCAGTATTTTGGACCAGATTTTGATTAAACTTGGTATGTAAGCTCATATCAAGATCTCTGTTGAGATCAGATACGAGCAGAATGCAATGAAGCACACATAGGTAAGACACCTATGAGCCACCTGATGTCCACATGGGTCACTTTTTTCTTGATATTTTTCAAAGTCATATAACTTCTGCATAAATCATTATATATTATCAACTGCAACATTGGTACAGTTGCCCAGTATTACAAGAGTATGTATCCTGTCATTCTAGGATTCTTCACTGTACAAGTGTATACTGATTCTTCACTGTACAAGTGTATACTGATTCTTCACTGTACAAGTGTATACTGATGTCATCATAACCTTGTTAGCAGATGAAAGATAGGTTTGTTCATTTGTTTGAATCTCATGTATGTTAAGAGGACATGTCAGTAGATTTTATTAGATTTTTGGGAAAACGTTTTATCCCATTCATTATTTCTTTGCTGTACCTGTCAAAGACCTATAGAGCTTATGGGATGGCCTGTTGTCTGACATCCATCTTCCGATGTGTGTTTTGCACTAGTTTATATTGCTGCTTCTACAAAACTTCTTGGAGGATTGCTATGAAATATTACATATTCCTCCCATGGTATAGTTAGACATAAATGCAAATCATGATGTTCAGGCATCCAATATTGTCACCACAGCAGCCATCTTACAAAAATCTTTATCATGACTCATCTGTGGGGTTTTCGCCAAAGACTAATTATGATACCTAGTTGGTTCTAAATGAAAATGTTGCCAATCTGACCTCAAATTTGGGCAGCCACAATGAACTTGTTGAATATCATGTTGCTAATTCTTCCAGACAGTAGAGCGTCAGTCCCTTCAAGGGACTTGTGTTTTTTAATAGTATGTGTTTTTTAGTAGTGTGTGTGACATGGGTGCCTTAATTCCATCTCATACATTTCAGGAACATTATTAAATAATTTGTTGTATATACATGCCCATCAATTGTTTCTCAATATATAAATGTTTCTTTATTTCTAAAATGAAATAAACACATCAAACTTGTAATTATTACTTTTTCTTTGTCTTGAAGGATCATATTATCTTTAGGCATTGTCGATCAGCCTGTCCAAACATCTGCTGGTCCGTCCATTTGCTAAACTGTTCTTGTTTGGCCCATAACTATGTAAGCCATACAATTTTTTTGAATGAAATGTTACCTATATATAAAAGACCACCAGTAGTCAAAGTGTCACCTACTCTAGTCCCATCACTAGCTTAGAAGTCAAGGACAGAGTGTAAGAGGTAGGACCGGAAGCATTTTCTCAGCTCAAGTGGTAGAGCAGTCATTTAGAAAGGTCCTGGGTTCAATGCCCAGCCCAGCCATGAAGTTTTGTGTTAAATTTGGCATCACTAATAAGATTCTAGATCAGCATCTCTAACTGGATAGGGAGGATGAAATTAAGTGGCAGTTTTATATTGAAACACCGTGATGTGTCTCCTAAAGGCAGGGAGAAAGTGTAATGGGTAGGACTGGACACAATGGCTCAGATAGCTCAAGTGGTCAAGTGCCCATCTGAGTGAGGAATATCCCTTGTCTGGCCATGAATTTTCCCCTCTTACAAAATCAAGGGAAAATTAATTTTATTGACAGTTTTGTCCTGGCTGGATATATTTTGATGCAATTTTGTGAAGATATATATCATGATTAGATGGAGTCACATACCATAATCTGGTCCTTAGCTCAAAGGTTAGGGTCAGGGGAAGAGAAAAATGTATTTTTATCTTGCAGTAAGTGAAGTTATGGTATGACCCTGCATCTGTGAAGATGCGTCTGTTGTGGGTTGCCCATTGTACAACCATCAACAAGTGCTTGTTACCAATCTAAGGTCCATATTTCTGCCCAAACTTGGATTATTGGCAAAAACCATCAAGATCTTAAAATAGTTTGATAATGAGATGCATGCATATTAATGAGGTGGTCTTGTGTTTCATTGGTTGAACTTGTTACCACTCTGGAAACCATTATTTCTGATTTGATTTCAGTCAAATGGAATAACTACTTAACGGCATCAAAATCTCAGAAAATTTCAATAATCAGCAAGATTCATGCATATTAATTAAGTGATCTTGTATCTGATTGGCTGAGCTTGTTACCACTCTGAAGCCATATTTCTGATTTTGATCAAACATGGAATATGAACTTATTAAGATATTGTTGGTGTTCAATGACGATTGAGATACATTCATAAAATTATGCCATATCTGATGGGCTGAGCATGTCGCCATTCTGCAGGCCCTATTCCTGATCTGACTTTAATCAGACATGGAATATAGAGTAAAGTCATCAAAATCTTAGAAGAGATCAATATAATGTGCAAAATTCACATATTTATTAGTTGATCATGTATCTGATTGGTTGAGCTTGTTACCACTCTGGAGGCCATATTCCAATTCCAATTTTATTCGGACTTGGAATATTGGTTTATCTGATCCAGCTCTCAAACAAATTTGATAATGAGTAAAATCCATGAATATTGATAAGGTAATCTTGTATCTGATTGGCTGAACTTGCTGCCACTCTGATTTTGATTAAACTTGGTAAAAAATAAACTGAAGTCATCAAGGTCTGAGATGAGTACAGTTATGAGTGAGATCACTCTGAGTACAGTTATGAGTGAGATCATTGTGAGTACATTTATGAGTGAAATCACTGTGAGTACAGTGTTACGTGTAGGCTTGTACAAATGTAACAAAAGAAAAGAGTGAAGTCAACAAGCTTTGTAAGTTTTAACAAAATAATTTATTTCCCTAGAAAAGAATGTAAAAATAGGAAATAGGACTTAACGGTTTATGAATATAATCCAAAAATTAATCCTAGAATTGAAAAATATAAGTCCTATCACTAAACAGTTCTAATTGAATCCAGGTTCAAATCTCAATGAAATTCCAGTATGGAAGGCGATGACGCCAGATGAGGCTGTTGTACTGATGGCAACAATTTCTCATTGAATAACAATTTATAATGTTGCTGTTTTGAATTCCAGAATAAATTTCCACTGAATGTCTTTGACCCAGAACTTTTATAAAAAGGAAGTATTTCCCAGGGTGAATAAATTATTTTAAAAACGAAAATCAACTCAAATGGCAACAAGACGAATACCTTGAGCCCAAAGGTACATTCTTACGACTGACAAAATTTCACTGAGATATCAGTATTAAACCAACTAAAATGTCATTTCGACACTCGTGATGGGTCACATGGTCACCCAGATGGAACCATGCAATAAAAGCGCACAGCTGATAGACATATATGCCTTGAAAGAACTTAATGAATCTTACTATAAGATTCAATAAAGAAAGTTGTTTACAAATTAGAGCTATCACGGTTTAGGAGTTCTTCCCCTTGCCAAAAAAAATGCAAACTAGATAAAAATACATGTTAGAATACAAGATTACACAAACTTGCAAAATAATAAAATGTTAAGGATTAAAACGAAAAATTCATAATTAATGACTAAGAAAAAGCATAAAATGGAAATATGACAAGTAACACTCTTTAGCTGTTAAAAGAAATCTGTTAAAACATTGAAATAAATGCATTGATATTAGAGACAATGTACAATTGCTGGCTAGCATAAACCATTTGCATTACCTAAGTACCATAATTTTTTGCACAATGAAAGATATCTGTTTGCAAGTAATTGTGTTTTGTTTTCTTCTTATATTAATTTTGCTCCAATAAGAAAATATTTCTTCTTGACATGTTGACCAATCATCATACCTTAGGAGTACTACCTCTACCTTGCAAATTCAGTTCTTCCATGCTTGTTTTTAGCAGCCAAACTTCTAAAAGCCATCTGTTCGTCTAGGTGGTAATGATCTCCCTTTGCTGCGAGGGATTGATGCCAAATCCCATTCATACTCAAGTTACTACTTCCACTTGTGCTAAAGAGCAATAAAGACCTCACAAAACCCATTTCCTCTAGTGCCTTTTTGATTATCTGAGGGATTCCGTGGAGTTTCCTTACAAAACTGTATGTTTATTTCACACTCTACTCACAGATGAATTATTCATGCTAACTTCATCTTCTCATACGAATACTACTGCCATTTTCTTACCGTCCTAAGGCCTATAGTACTTCCATCAACTTCATTCCTCAGCTTGGTATGTGAATTCTGTAAAGTAATTGTCTAGTATTACAGGCCATGTTTGTCATTCGCTATGAACCAGATTCATTGCTTGCAGGCACCAACCCCAATAATCTTTCGATTAAGCATACATGTACATCATTAAAAAAAGGATGGAACATAAATCGCATGTTGACCAAGTGATTAACTATAATCATCTCTTAACTCTCATCTAAACATACAATCAGTATCGATTCCTTTGACAGAAACATATGGAAGGTAATACAGTTATGAATATACATCAGACAGCAGAAAGTGATATCTCTGGATCCCAAAAGAGGATAGATTATGAAATGAACTTACTTATGGAGATAGAGTTGTATCATACACATAAGAAAGTACTAATTCTTTCCCTGCTGAGATTCGAAATTGTTCCACATGTTTCGACACAAAAATAGCCTTTGTTTGCACTCACCAAGCCTGACAACCTGTCGACAAAGCACACACCACCTGCAAAATGGATGGAATATAGACATTGAAGTAGTAATTAACTATACTATTATTCATCTTTGGTTGCAATATATATGTTGATTTTAGTTAAAAATGCATGTACTCCCATTTAGACCAACATGTTGATCCCTACCTGCTGTAGAGTATAAAATTGGTATTTCCAATAAAGTTCTTTATCTAAAAATAGTGCTACTGGAGAACTCTGGATCAGATTTAATAACTTCTATTATCTGATATTTAACACAATCTATGTTGTGGTCAGATAAATTAAAATACTTAGACACCAGGGAATCTATGATTACAGATATCCCTCAAGTGTTCTTTTATTCCCTCTTAGAATTCGCTTTAAGTCTCACCTACATATATTTTGTGCAGGTGAGTAAATAGATAACATGTGGTACAGGATTGTCTAGTTTTGAGGCTTCTCAGAGGATTGTGTTCCAAACACTGACAGTCAGGAGAATTAGTGAATCTCGGGCATAGATTAATTTGTAATCTTGGAGCAATTTTCCTTTTAAGGCCACACTCTTGGGCGTGGTCAGACACCTTCACATATCTGCAAAGAAATTTTCTCGCTTCTGTATGAAGTGGAATTGATTGGGATAGTAGTAGCAAATGCTTCACTTCTGGGAATTCTGTAACTGGTTCTTCCAGTTTTCTCTTTTTGTTCGAAGTCACATTTCTCCTGACAACTGTATGACTTTGTGTAGAAGAGCTGGACAAGAGTAATGATGCACTCTCACATAGACTCATTGGGTTCTCAATGGTTTTGGGATCCTGTAGATTGGATTCCTGCAGAGGGTTACCTTCACCTCCGATAGAATATAAGCTTAGGGAAGATAATGTCTGTTTGGATGTGGAAGCAAACCCTCCTATCTGCTAGGGTGTCCTAGTCATCCCCTATCTCTGACTGGTTTCGTTACTATTGTAACTCATCAGAGTGAATAATATAGGTTGATTTGTTTGTTCAACTGATATGATATATATGACTGTTCGCACCTTATTGTGCCAGACAATTATATTATACTAGAAGATTAGTATACTCTCATGAAGCAAACAAATGAAAACTGAAAGCCGTGTACACAACAAGAATAATTTTTGTTTTTGATTATGCTCTGTACCTGCTTCACTTTCATTACATATTGGGATGGTGGTGGTTTGGGGTATTGGCAGAAACAGAGAAAGCTAGATAGAAATGCATGTTCTAAAATGAAAATGGCAATAATTTTCTTTAAACTGATTGATGTTATTTGCTGCACTGACACCATTTCTCAGTCAGAGATGGGTCTTGTAGTATCTGTGCAAATACACAGGGCACTTTATGGGGTCAACTCAAAATAGATTTGTGCACATTTGGATTAGCAGATGATAGTAATGTTAGCAGATGAAATTAAGGGCAACACCTCAAGGAGCACTGATTTATAAATTTTCATAAATTTGATTTTGAATTTGTTTATTCTGTCTGATTAAAAATGTCAAAAAATTGTGTTCAATATAAATAGACCAAAAATCATATTTAAAGAAAGTCAAGCTTAGGTATACATAGGGGTTTTCCCCAATCAAAAATAGACCACGACTATGGGTAATATGGTTGCATGATGCTTGAATGTGTAGTCTGAGATACTTTCTTGGTTAATGGAAGGCTATTTACTGTTGTTGGCAATGGGATGAAATCATTTTAATGCATAGTAATGTATTCTCCAAGAACTTGTGATCCACTACTTTCAGAGCTACAGATGAAGCAAGTCTCTTGTTGTATAGTGAAAGCATGGGGGTCCTTCATTGTGTTATCGAGTGAAAGTTTACACAATAACATTTTCTCTCTCTCTCGCTTACACCCTCTCATGTTGTAGTTAGATATTTACAAGGATCATAATCGTGTTGGCAAAGTACACTAGATGTTCTTGGTCACATGTAGCTTAGAATCGTGTTGCATGTATGGTCATGTGATTTCATGCGAGTATTCACATTTATCAATTCTCTTATCAGCCATAACAAGTAAATTGTGGTTGTAATGACCTACTGT